>RCUC01148147.1:0-41948 GCA_003697995.1 Taxidea taxus jeffersonii
ATAGGTCCTTCAGTGAGTAATTGCCTTCCTTAAGCCTTAGTTACTCATCTCTAAACTGGGACTAATAATAGTTCCTACCTTCAGTATCTAAGGGGAGAGTGGAATGTTGCATTGCCCCTGATGTGCTTAGAATAACGCCTGGTGCATGGGATAAAAGTATTAGCTGTTACTAAGTTACTCATGGTAATAAATATGTAAGTGATTGGGCTTGCGGGCCCTGGTGAGGATCTCTGCATGTGGAAATGTCTTTGGGCTCATGAGGTTAGTGTGTGTTTATGAGTCCTGTGTCTGAGGGGGTCAGTGGGTATGCATAACTGAGTGTGACCTGCGCATGAGTGCCTCTGTGTGTTTGTGTCCCACCAGACTGTGAACCTCTAAGGACAGGGACTATGTTTCATTCATTATTGTACCTCAGCCCTTAGATCTGGGATATAACAATTGCTCAGCAGATTAGTGTTGCCCAAATGAATAAAGTGGATTGGACATTCAGAGATTGTTATTCATTTAGTATGCCCATCTGTGAGAACAAAAATCTATAACTAACTAGGTATGTTATAAATATATAGGTAGATAGATGGAGGGAGCAAGGGGGATAGGTAGAGTAGGAGAGTTTGTGATGGATAGATGATATGGATAGACACATACATAGTTAGACAGCCAGGATTCCCTCTGGTTAAGTAGAAGCTCATGTACTTTACACTGGAAGAGATATCAGATGTGATATGTCCCAAGGAGTTCTAGAACTTTGCTCTTGGTAACCCTGTGGGTTATCATGGAGTTTCTTTGAGGGCTAGAGGATGAGGGAATCACAGACGGGAGAACTAAGCCCGTTACCTTACGTCAACAAGCGTCTATTTCCATTTAATGTCTACATATTGGGTATTCACGTAGAATTGTGCTTAAAGAAAGGGTTCCACTGTAAATGTTAGAGAATCTTGTTCTAGTCCAGGCCCTTTATTCTATAGGAAGGAGAAGATGAACCTCAGAGAAAGGAAAAGGTTAGGGCCCCTGACCTGTCTTTCAGATATATTCCTAGTGTACTTCTCCCTTAAAATGCAATACCTCTGAATCCATTGACTTACTAGGAAACAAGAAGCAATTCCTCCCAAGAAATTCTCTTTTAAAAAAGTCACTATTAGATTACACTTTTTGGGGTGTCTAGCCAAGAAACACTGCCCTGTGTTCGAGACCTGCCTCCTCAGGTTGGCCCTATTGGCTGTGTTTGCATTAGGTGAGGCCACTCACCTACCCTCAGATGTTTGGACCAAGGGAAGCACTCTGACCAAACAGGGAAATCTCATTCTCCCTTGTACAATTTGGATGTAGGATACCAAGTGTTAGTTGGTCTCTGTGGTCCCTGAATTAGGAAGTAAGGGGAAGCTTCAATGTCCATATTTAATTGAGGCATGATGAATGAATAGGGAGAGTTAGTTTCAGGGCAGGGGGTAATAAAGAAGATGCACAAAGATAAGCAGATGTGAAGGCTGTGTGGTTTCAGGAAGACCGATGGAAGTACAGACAAACCTTGGTTTCTGGTGGTTTTCCTCATACAGCCAGGTTGTGTCTTCCGTTTTGGATTTTTTGCTCTTATATTCTTGATAATTAATTCTCCTTTTGCCTGATGTAATTGGCGTGTGTTTCTGGATTTCTTACAACCACACTATCTCTGAACATGAGAGCACTTTGGAAAGTTTCCTCCTGGCACGTAAACAGGCTCTGCTCCCCTGTGGTCTGGTCCTGGTCTGATCATTTTTCCCTGAGGCCAGCTTGCAGGGGCCTTGTGTATAGCTATGGGAAGGGGAAGCATTTTCCTTTTGTGGCATCTTTGTGGAGTGTTTTGTGAAGGCCCATCAGAGGTTTCCAAAAAGGGACTTCACTCATCCCCCAGGCGCTGCTCCTACGTCCCCATGGCAGGATCGACATAGCATTTCCCACTGGGACTTCTTGCTTACTTTGGAGCGCACCACTGTTCACAGCTAGAGGTATACTCTGGAGTGACAGCATCTCTGCATTCAAATCAAGCAGTTCCTCCAGCATTTGGGTCCTAGGGTAGATTTTTGCCTACTCCTGGGCACATCAAAGCATGTCTACGGTATGGAGGTGGGCAGGGGAGCAATGGGAACCAGTCTTCCCTGGAGTAGAATCTCCAAAAGTGGGACCTTTACATCTCATTCCCATAGCCACTACTGAGACCATGTTGGAAATACATCAGAGGACACAGCTTAAAGCAAGGATCAGTCTGTTCAGTTCATCAGCAGTTAGAACAAGGGCTACTTGGGAAGCAGCCACGAGAGGTGTCTTTTTAACAAGCTCATCCCCTTTCTCCCTCCCTCTGCCCCCCAGTGATATAGCCCATCTACTCTGGAGTTACAGAGTAACACATGATATATTTCTGGTAAAGGCTGGGGCCACAGAAGCACAGAGCAAGTCTGGCTCCAAGATCCTGCTAATAAATGAGGAAATCAGGCCAGGCCAGTCCAACAGTCCCCCACCATGAGAAAAAGAAGAATATAAAGGAACAGAGAGTGTTGAACAAGGGAATTTTTTTTCCCTTTCCCCAAACCTAGCCTGTCCCAGAGTCTAAACACCAAGGCTGTCTATGTGATTTGGAGAGAGAACCGGCATAGCCGATGGGTGACTGGAAGCCATCACCAGAGGGTACAACACGAGCTTCAAGGCTAGATGCTCAGCTGAGCTCTCAGAACAGCCCAGCCAGGAGGACAGGCAGGAGAGCCATGGGCCAAGCCCCCAGGAACCCTGAAATATAAGAGAGATGTCTGTCAAGTGTTGGCCTTTGGAACTCAGCAGCCAAAGCAAGCTAGCCTCTCCATCCTCTGCCTTACAAGGACAAGAAAGGCAAAGTATCCTTAATATCTGTTCTAGGTTACAACCCCTGGGAAGTGGCAAAGGGGTTATGTAGTAGAAGCAAAGCTATCTAATCATCAAACACTTTTTCATATTACTTTGGGCACATTGGAAGGCAATTCTCCCCCATCCTCCTTTGCAGGTAGGTTAGATCACATGATTGAATCTGGCCAGTGGAATGTGGGTAAAAATCATATATGCCATTTCTAGACCTGGTCTTTTAAACCTCCTACATAACTTTCCATACTCTGTCACCCACCATCTAGGGACCAGATGCCAAGGATCCGGCAGAGGGCTTGCTGGGGACAGTGGAGTTTCCCGAGTTACCAGAAGGTAAGAACCTGACTTCCTAATGACTGCAAAGCACAGAACTACATCCCCCAGTGATTTAGTTGGAAATAAACTATTGTGTAAAGGCACAGAAAGGTGAGGATTGTCTGTCATAGCAGCTAATATTACTTATGCTATGAGGCAGAAGGACACAGAGGTTAAAAATAAGCCTCTGAGACCTGACTTACTGGCTTAGAATCCCAGCTCTAGAGGTGCCTGGGGGCTCAGTCAGTTAAGTGTCTGCCTTTGGCTCAGGTCATGATCTCAGAGTCCTGGGACCGATGGAGCCCCAGGTCAGGCTCCCTGCTCAGCAGGGAGTCTGCTTCCCTCTCCCTTTGCCCCTCCCCCTCACTTGTGCACTCTCTCTTTCTCTGTCAAATGAATAAAATCTTAAAAAAAAAGGGGGGGGGGAGAAGAATCCCAGCTCTACCAGCAGTTGTGCAGGCCCAGGTAAGTTACTGAGCCTCACCATGGCTGAGTTTATCTGTATGAATTGAAAAGTCACAAACAGCTAGTACCCCATGGCACTTTTGTAAGGCTTAAGTGAGTAAATTCGTATCAAACATTTAGAACAGTCTCTGGCACATAATAAACACCTTGTAAGTGTTGGTTTTGAATATTAGACTCCAAGATCAGGAGGGTTGGGATCACATCTCCTCTGAAAATGACCATATACTCAGTGTTAATGAAGGGTGTGGGTCCTGGGTGACAGATGCCTTCCTTGTACTAGGGGGCCTCGGAGAGGCATGTGCACCCTTCCCACCATACTACAAGATTATAACATTTCTCCATCCCATAAACTTCAGAGTAACTTGCTGATGTCCTAGGAGGAAGTAAAGAATATCAAAACTTTCTGAAATATTAGTGTATGACAACCAGTTTGTATTTACGAAACTCAGGATGATGTTCAGTTAATTCTAAAAACTCAGACATGTTTGTGGGAGATAGCACACAACGAACACCATAAGTGCCCTCTTGTGGTGGTCTCACACCGCATAAGATCGCTCCCCTTTTCTTCCAGAAGGCTCCAGAATCCACTGCCCACCCTAGAAATTAGTCAGTTTGGCAAACTCTACTGGGAAACTAGGCTGTTCCCAGCACTGCGCTAACCTGAAGTACTGGGAGAAGTGAATGAGACGTGATGTCTGCTCTCAAGCTCCTTTTAGTCTGAGCTCTAACCCCTGTCTCTGATGAGCACACTTTTCTGAGTGTTGTCTGAATATTAGCACTAAGTGTGGAGGGGCCATCTTGACCTTATTTGGAAACTTATAGGATGTTATCTAGCTGGAGAATTAAGGATGGAAAGAACGTTTTCATGTCTGGGTTCACCAGTATAGGTCATGTGTGTGTTGGGAAGAGAGGGCAGTAAAATCTTAGTAGCATTGCTTTCCCTTTGGTCCAAAACACATTTCTTGGATTGGGCTCCCTGTTAAATTCCAGGTCACCCACCAAAACACCATTCAGATGTTGCCACCCGCTAAAATTCTTGCCTGACCTTACCAAGTACAGTTCATTACTCTTCTGTGTGCTCCTGCCACACTATCTACTTGCGATTTATTTGCTTCTACGACTGGCTCATTTTTGCAACTGTTGTTCATTCTGCCCATAGGGCATGTTCCTTTATTATTTGCAAACCTGTCTACTTTTTCTCATTGCATTCAAATATCACCTCCTCTGAACATTTTTCTGGCCATTTACCCATTCTGATATTTATTTTTCCTTCTTGCCTTATATATAGAACCATCAAACATTAGTTCAGGACATGGCCACCCAGAGTAAAGATTACATTTCCCAGCTCCTTTGCAGCCAGGTGTGACTAAACTTTGGCCAGTGAGATGTAAGTGGAAGTGTAAGGTGTCAGCTTCCAGGAGTGTTCCTTAACACTTTGACTGTTTCCTATTCCCTCCATTCTGCTGACTAGAAATGAAGATTGGAGCTTGGGCTGCCATCTTGGACCAGGAGGATGAAGAAGGTGGAGAGGAGAGCTTAAAAGAACTTGGATTCTTGATGACCTTGTGGTGCCACCCCAGGATCCCTGGATTGCTTGCCTTTGGACTTCATTTACATGTGAGTAAAATAAACTACTATCTTTTTAAAGACACTGTTACCCATGCTGGTAACTTTCTAACACATCACTCTCATTTCTTTCTTTTCTAAATTATCTTGTTAACTTTTAATTGCCTGTTTCCCACACTGTAACATAAGCTCCATGAGGGCAGGCACCTGGTCTGTGCTGTTTACTATTATATCTGCAGCATCTAAACAATGCCTGGCACACAGTAGGCACCCAATGAGTATTTATTGTTAAATGACTGGCCCCTGTGCTAGACTATGAGCATCTCAAGAGCCACAGTTGGGACTGATTCATTTCAGTGTTCACAGTCACTAGCACAGGCTAAGTCAGTGTGCACTGAATTGAGAAGAGGACTAAAAGATGATTGGGAGGGAGGGCAGTGGGATAGGCAGGAGATAATAATGTACCTGCAGAGCTGGGGGTTCCATTCGCAACGCCAAGAGATGAAGCACCTGGGGACAAGAGCAGAGGTGAAGGTTTCCTCAGTCGTGTGCCGGTGACTGGCACTCTGGCCATAGCTGCTCCAGGTCCTCCTGGACCTGGCCACCACAGCCGCTGACCTGGCCACCCTCACTACTGAGGCATCTGTTATTTCTAGGCCCATTTTATGCACTTGGAACTTAGTTCCTTGAGCAGATTTGTGAGGAAAGTATTTGTGTCCCCATTCAACAGAGGAGAAGACTAAAGCTCAGTTGACCAAGGAAGGCTAAGTTGACCTTGTTGTTGGTAGTAAAGCTGGGGTTTGAACCTCCATCTATCTGATTCCAAAATAAAATTTCCTAACCCTCCAACAACCCTGTGATACCACATGAAACCTCAAGTTGAGGGCTCAGTAAAGAGGCAGGACAACTCAGGACAGAGCCTTCTTTACAAGACAGCCTCAGTTTACTCACCTGGAGAATGGAAGTGATAATAGTGCTTACCAGCTTAGGCTGTTGTGAGCATTCAATGTGATGATGCATATAAATGTTTGGTACATTGCCAGCCCCATGTGTTATTACTGTTACTGTCATTGCTGCTGTTACTAGCATTACTGCATTCTGATTTCTTTAGGACAAAAAAAAGTTGCTTTCATTCTTCTGGGTTTTTTGACTCCTTCATTCTAGCGGTAATAAAAATCACAACAGTAGTGTTCACCCATGGGTAGGATCGGTAAACATTTGTGGGCAATTAGAAAGCTTCCCCTACATCATGCCCCAGAATATTATAACTGGATTTTGGAAAACATAGTCATTCACCAGAAAACAAAGTTGGGTTAGAACCTAGACTTCACCCAAAAGGGGCTGAGGTAAGGGGACTTGGCAGGAAGAAAAAGGGAAAGCATATGGCTGTGGAATCAATCTGAGCTGGGTTCAGTTCAAACTCTAGCTGCTTGTGAGCTGAGTGACTTGGAGTGAGCCACTTAATCTCTCCAAACTTCAGTTTCTCACTGGTAAAGTGGACTCAGTCAGGAGAATGAAGTGAGTTGATGAATACTGAGAGCTTATCCTGGTCTCTAGCACATAGAGGTTTAGCACAAATGGCAAATGCTATTATTATTACCCAAAGCACCTCATGGAAAGATAGATTCACTGGTGGGTGCTGCAGTGAGGAGGCAAAAAAGGCTCTAGGTTGTTAGAGTGGTGACCCCAGGCATCTGTGGTTAACTGTCAGCACTGACCACCTGGCCTTCTCACCCAGAAGTGGGCCACTCACCTTTCCGAGTGATGGGTCCCAAATCTAGAACCTGGGCTGGGTTGATAGCCACTACTCCACTGCGACGTTGACTTCTTGAGCAAGACTGTGGGGATGTAGAGATCTCATTATATCAAAATTTAAAGTCGTAGTTCTTATCCAGGATATCCCTGCAATGGGACAAGAATCTAGCCCAAGAATGGGACCCTACCTACCATGTGCCCCTAACTCTGAGGCTGTGGTTTTCTCAACTTACTGTCAAGTCAAACAAACATGGATTTGACTCTTTTCTACTCATCTCATCCATTCCATCTCATCTTCACTCTATTCTAGCTGTCTAATTTGGTACTAATGACTTCACTTCTCTATTACTATTAAGGAATACCTTACTGGTCTTAAAGGTTAAAATGAGCGTGTCTGTAACACCCAGGCACATAGTCCACACTCAACAAATGTCAGCTTCTAGCAGGTAGTACCAAACAGGGGTTAAGAGCACGGACACTGGAGTTACCTCCCAGCTCTGATGCTTTCTAGCTGTGTTGCTGTTGGGCAGAAGACCTCTCTGAAGCTCAGTGTCCTCATCTGTACAAGCAGGTTAACAAAAAAAAAAATCTACTTAAAGGGTTCTTGTGAGAATTTAATTAAATAAGGCATATGAAAGTTTTAGTGTAATTCCTGACATGGAATAGGCACTTAAAAGTCCACTATTATGAAATCATTCAAAATATGTCTTGTGCCAAGGAAACTTAATGGGCAGGCTTCTTTGTCTGATCTGCTTCCCAGCGACACCGTAATTATATACACATGGGGTTTTTGGAGATTGAATGTCCATCCATTCATCCTTTCCTCTTCCCCTCCCTCCCTTTCTTCTTTCCATCCATCCATAATTGCAGTAAATATATATGGTGAGACTACCAGGTACCAGGCCCCATGTCAAGCTCTGAATAGTTCACTCTAAAGAGATACTCACCGGCTGGCACTGTTCATTAAGGGAATCGCAGAGATGAATCTCACAATGCAGGAAGACTAGGTCATAATTTCCAGCAAACATGAACATCTGAACTGAGAACCGGCTTTCTGAGGACACCCCATTCTCCTCCACATGGATGGTGGAATCATATTGATTTGGGCAGCTGGGAAGGTGAACAGGGGCAAGGGTCTAACTTTTAGAACAGCTCAAGGAACCTGAGGCCCTTGGCTGTATCTTTAATCTGCATCCAGTATAAAAACATCATCACAGAGAATTTAAGAGTTCCCTGATTCCTTCCATCCTGACATAGACTTTTATTCCTCTGGGTTTCCTCCAAGGTATTTATTTATTTTTTAAACAGAGAGAGAGAGTGCTCATGAGAGGTTGGGAGGGGCAGAGGGAGAAACAGGCTCCCCACTGAACATGGAGCCCAACCTGGGGCTCAATCCCAGGACCCTGAGATCATGATCTGAGCCAAACGCAGATGCTTAACTGACTGAGCCACCCAGGCACCCCCTCCCAAGACATTTATTCATCAGCCCATGTGGTTTCAGTTTTGTGGGGTTCATTCTCTGAGGTGAAATAGACTGCTTCAAATTCCACCCAGACCTACTTTCTAGCTAAATGATCATGAACGGATGACTTAACCTGTCTGAGACTCCCTTTTCTGGTCTGTAGAGCAGACAGTAATCCATACCTCCTGGGGTTGATGTGACCATTTAGTGACACAGTGCATGGCACATAACTAAACTCAGTGATACATATTAGCTAATATTGTTACCATGGTTCGAATCACGATCTGTGGATATACATTTTCCCTTTGTTTTTGCCAGTTAGCAATTTCAGTGATATCTTGTCCCATAATAGTTGTCATACCATTTTCATGTTGATTTGTCGGTGTTAATATCTGTATGATAGCCCATCATTACTTAATGGATCCCTATTTTTGAACTGTGAACCTATTGCCAAAGTTATAAAGGATACTGAAGTGAAAAATAATTAGCATTTCTTTATCTTGCTGACCTATTTTGTATTAATGCTTTAGGCTGAAATGTCAAGAGTGATACTCCTGGGCCAGGAGTTTGGTTTTTTGTTTTTTTTTAAGATTTTATTTATTTATTTGACAGAGAGAGAGGGAGAGATCACAAGTAGGCAGAGAGTCAGGCAGAGAGAGATGGGGAAGCAGGCTCCCTGCCGAGCAGAGAGCCCGATGTGGGGCTCGATCCCAGGACCCTGAGATCATGACCTGAGCCGAAGGCAGAGGCTTAACCCACTGAGCCACCCAGGTGCCCCCAAAAGTACAGTTTTGATATGTAATGCCAAATTATGTTCCAAAAGAAGTAAGCCAGTTTACACAACTACCAGGCAGGGCCATGGTGATCTTTCTCCCCCCAAAACCTTTTTCAGGCCAAAAGATAACCCAGAGTTGCCCATTACCTGTTTCTGATGATGAAGTATTTCACGGGATCAGTTTTATCTTCAGTAGGCGTGGCATAGCAGTTCCTCAACAACAGGTTAAACCGGGAGGTGTCCCCTCTCTCCAAGATGGCGCCCACATAGAGCATAGATTCAACAGCCAGGACAGCTATGGCCCCTTCGTAAGGAGATATATAGTTCTGGTCTTGAAACAGGGCCATCCTGACAGTGAACTCTCCATCCCCATCCACACTGACGTTCAGAGAACTGAGAAGAGGAAAACCGTAAGAGTGGAATCGTTAGGTTCCGACCAGTGAGAACAAAGTAAATCCAGCCCTGCACTTGTGTGAGGCTATGAAAGTGAAGGCACATCTTTGATTCCTAAAGGAACTAGTCAGTCACCTATTTAAATCATGCATTTTGTATCTGCTAGGCACTAAACTTGACAAACAGAGGAATGTGTCTCTGGGATCTCCACCCATTCTCCCTGCCTCACAGATCACCTGTATCTCCTTCCCTCAGAGAATAACTGCAAGTGCACACCTCCATCTTCCCCCCTATACAATGGGATCAGTTCTGTGGGTTCACCATTTTAGTTGCAGATCTCCTCCCTCCACCAGGGAATCATTCATTTTAAATTTCCCACCAGGGGAAACATTCATTTTAAAAGAGGAATGGCTTTAATTTTTATTTATTATGAAACTTGGGTCCCCAACACAATACAGTCCTGAAAACCATTGAACTAGAAAATTACTAGTCCTATTCATGCTACTCTGAGAGCCCAGGAGGCAGTGGGGGGATGGAAAGAACACCTAGGAGTTCTGACACGGAAAATCCCCCAGTAAGTCGTACTGTCTAAAGGCTGAGGAATCCATTCCACAGGGCCCTGTTTGGGCATAGTGAGACAGCAGTGACCAAAACCAGATGAAAACGTCTCCCAAATGGATCCCCACCCAAATTGCTACTTAGTTCTATTTCTAGTGAATTGGGAGTGCTATTTATCTCATCAAAGCTCATCCCAGCTTAAATCCCACATCTGTGGGGAAGCCTTCCTGTTCCCACCATCCCCTCCCCACAAAGATTAGATCAGGAACCCTTGCTCCCTAATCCCACAGCACCCTGTGCTTCTCCCACATTGCATTCATCTCACTTGTAAATAATGATTGGATAATTAGTTGCTTAATTCCTTTCTTCCTCAAGATAAATGAAACTATGGTGTGTTTTTGTTCCTTAGCATATTTAATTAACATTATTTCATGTTGCTGCCTTGCTTCATAATAATAATCTTTAATACCCACAAAATACTCTGTGTCTGCCTTGTGCATGCTGAACATTAATCTGTGATCAAGAAATATTTGCAGAATGAATGATGGAAAGAGTGAGAGCTCCTGTAGGAAATAGGCAGCAACCTGAGGACATTTTAAGCTTTGCTTGAAGTGGATGTGATCAGTGTTAGGGTTATAGATCAAAGGGCAAGGGTCAGTGCCATACCTTACAATGGGCTGCAGGGCAGTTTGGAGGCTGACTTTCATGTCCAGTGGGTAGGCACACTGGAAATTGATGTTGAGGATGGTGTCTCTGATGATGAACTCATTGGCCACAGAGAGGGTGTTTTTGTAGATGGCATGGGTTCCATTTCTCTTTGGCATAAAAACAAGACCACGTGTATGTTTATGTGTGTGCAGCTGTATCTAGAACTCAGGCCTACCTGACTGTAAGGTTGATGCTCTCCATCATGTTGCCTCCCTGCCTTCCGATCACCAGGAATAACATGGGCCTCTTCCCTTAGTGGCTCCTGGAGCCTTATGGGAAGGGGAATAAGAATCCCAGATCAAAAACTAGAACAATAATTTTTGGCCTTTGGGGAGAATCAACAACTACCATGCTTACTCCCATGTTGACCCCTCCCACATCACCCATAATTAAAATAATCATAATCACAACTTACATTTATTGAGCTCAAGCAGCAAACCTCTTCTAAGCTCTGTATGTGAACCAGCATGTGTACTCTCACATACTACACACACTTTTACTCTCACATACTACTAGAGGCCCAGAGAGGCTAAGTGACTTGTCCAAGGTTTCACAGCTACTGAGATAGCTCCACAGCCCAACTCCCACCCTCTGGTAGCAGTGGTGTAAACACCATTCACCTCCAGAATGTTTCCACAGGCCCCAGCGTGGGTAGGGCTGGTCACGGATATCCAGTTTCTCTCCTCTCTTTGAGTGATACTGCTGCAGTTTCGGTCTCGCAGGTAGGTGATGACATTGTCCCCAAAACCCAGGCCTCCCAGCTGACACTTGTCCAGTGACACCTTGATCTCCTCGGCCCCACAGTTTAGCTGAGGCTGCAAACTGTGGACATCTAGAAAGTTGAGAATGGGGTAGGTGGATTGGACAGGGGTCTGGAAGCAGTGGGCAGAGCCCACATTCCATGCCCTTTGGAAAAGCCATCATATGTACCAGGGAGTTGGGTAGACTAGTAGGGGCCTGGGACCCAGGTGGGATTCACACCCAGGCTTGTATTGGGTGAGGTTGGCAAAAAAGCCCCTGGTCCAAGATTTCTAGGCATCCTATGTGCAGGGGTGGATTTTCATGTCTTGGGGATTGGGGATTAGTGTCTCTGGGCATTGGGATCTCTAGAGAAGCAGAACTATCCTGCATTCCAGACTAGAATCAAGGGTAAATACATACTATTCCTACTCCCTGGCTTTGTAAAGCCAGCACATTTGACCAGGTTCAGAGCCATTGCATTTCTTTTTTTCTTTTGTTCATTCTTTCATTCACTCATTCATTCATTCACTGATTCATTACATTCATTCATTTGGCATTTATTCAACAAATAATACATCTTGAGCATTACTGTCTGCACTGTTCTAGGTACTAAGGACACAGTGTTTGTCAAAACTGACAGAATCCCTACCCTTATTTATGGAGCTAACATTCTGATGGGGAAGTAGATAGCAAATGAAGAGAAATACCATTTTGATTGTATTTATGAATGCATTGATTCAAATACATTTACTAAGTACCTTCTGTATGTGTGAGGCACATTCAACGCAAAAATAAAGAAAACATGGACCCAGGCCACGAGGATTCCTTGGTCTTGTATCAGAACCAACATGTCAACAGCTTATTAAGATGCAATACGATGAAAGTACTAACTGATGTATGTTCTAGGTGCACAGGGAAACACAAGAAGGTATACCTGGATCTGTCAGTTAAGTCAGGGAAGGACTAATAGAGGGCTGGGAGTTGGTCAGGGGTAGGAGTTTTGCAGGTGCACAGGGCAAGTGAGGGCACCCCTGGCTCAGGGAATAGCAGAGGCAAAAGCGTGGTGATAGGAGAGAGGATGGTGTGTTTATGGAGAAGCTAAGCTCAGAGGTACAGGAACTTAGAACGGGTAGGGGTGGAGTGTGAGAGATGGAGAAGTAAGCAAAAGCCAGGTCATAATGGGGTTGTGCCTGGAAGCAATGGGGACTTGTTGAGTAGCCACCAGTGAAGACTTGAGGCAGGCCACCCACCCACCCAATCAGCTGGGAGGACCTGCCAAGGATACCCTTGCTGTCTTCAGGTACAGAGAAGACATCCTTGCAGTCCACCATCTGATTCTGTGGTTGCCCAAAACCTGGAAAATAACCTGGAGCCTTTGGGGGCTTGTCCACCCAATAAGCAGAGAGAGTCTTCATGGAGATCAGGGTTATTTCTTTCTAGTCCTGCCCCTCGTCCTCACTCTACTCCTGCTAGGCACACCCAAGCACCACCTGGTCCACACTCCAGCCCAGTCTTCCAAACATATGCTTGTTCTTGGTCCACTGTCTAGAACACTTTCTCTTCTGCAGGGACTGGGAGTGTACTCAGAGGAAGGCATGTTTATGCCAAGGGCAAGAGTCAAAGGCCCTCATTAGAGTCCTAGGAGGGAAGGAAATAATCTTAATGGGAAGTTCATCTAACCCCAAGGCTTAGGGCTTGTTGATAGCATCTCTGCCCATAAGTCATATGCCTCTGCTTGCTTACCTCCTGGGACAAGAACCTTATCACCTTACAAGTCTGCCCATTTGGACTACTCCGATTTAATTTTCCCAGTTACCCTATACAGTGGTTATTTGTACTGTAATCTTATTCCCATTTTACAGATGAAGACATTAAGGCTCAGAAAGTCTAGGTGCCTTGACCCAGGCTCCAGAGAGCTACTATGTCACAAATCCAGGACTGGCACAGGAGTCTACCCATGTCCTTCACATGTAAACCTACAGATATTTTAATGCAATTCCCACACCTGCAGAGTCCTCATCATTAGTACCTTTGTGCCTTATGGGTCAAGCTCTCCAACACCATAGCTGCTTTCTCAGGCTGTGGTCCAAAGACTGACTTGGCAATTTGTTCCATCCCAGCTCTTCCATCCTTGCAAATAGCTTTGAGAACCTTCATTCCCTGACCTCAGTTCCATCCCCACTGACTCTGGTCCACACCTTGTCCATACCCTCAGAAAAGGAAAATCCTTCCATGCTGCCTTTTCTGCTCAGATCAGCATTGTTCCCATTGCTCGGCCCTACCAAGCCACTCACCAGAGCTGTTGAGGTCCCGTCTGCAGTAACAGTCCCAGGTGCCATTGAGAAAGCTGCATTCCTCCTCCGGGCGGCAGGTATTCTCACACTTGTCCTTTGCAGTGTAGGGGTCTCCAGGGTGAGGCACAGGGGGGAAGAGGATCAGGATGCAGAGCAAGGCAGTCTGAGGCCACCAAGGCCAACTCTTTTATTCTACCAGGGCCCAGAACTCCTGCCCAAGGGTGTGCGATACATAGTGGAAGGGTCGACCCTCAAACTCAGATTTTCTGACTCCCAGTCCAGTGAAATGAGAACCCAGAGGCACCATCCTAATGCTTACTACATGACAGACACTGTTTGAGTACTTTCAACAAATTAGCTCATTCAGTTCTCATGGTAAGTTTATGAAACTGGGTAGCATAATGGTTGGGTATATAGATCTTGGAAGGAGAGTGTCGGGGTTCAAATCCCAGCTCCGTCACGTTCCTGCTCTGTGACATTGGGACAGCTGCTTAACCTCTCTCTACCCCAGACCTCTCATTGAGTGTAATTGAGGCTGGTGAAAGCATTAAATGAGTGTATAGTCTAAAGCACTTTGGCTTGGAGCAGGGACAGTATGCATTGGCTGTGGCTTTTGCCATCACCCATTTTTCTCACATCAGAAAACTAAAGCTCAGAGAGGTAAATTAAACTGCCCAACTAGAATCTAAATCTGAATGAGCCCGAGTTCTTCATATCATGCTACACATATGGATATGTGTGTGTGTTTGTATGTGTGTAAATGTATGTGCATATGCATATGTATATATCAAGAGAATTTGCCCTCAACTCTGAATTTCTGGCTTTACTTGAAATGTTGGAAAGCCTGGCAACCTTGGGTGACATCCCCACTGGGCAGTAACAGGCAGGAGCTGAATTCAGCAGGAGCTGAATCCGGGCTGTTCTGCTTAGTCTCCTGATCTGTTCCACTCACTGCTGATGCCTGGGCTGGTCTCAAGGTAGCCCTGCCCCACAGTCATCCCCTGCTCTCTGCCACTCACCTGTGCAGTACCTCAGATTACACTTGGGGGTGCCCTGCAGCCGGTACACGTGGAACTCGCCCGGGCAGGCCTTCACCTGCACCTCAGTCTTCCAGAGACAGCAGTTGCCGCTCCAGTGGGCACAAGCAGTGCGGCTGATGATCCCCTCCTCAGTGGTAGGGTGTGTCCCATTTAGCCACATGGGAGCGTCTGTCTGGCATCGGTACATTGGGACACAGGTCTCTGGCAACCTCGCTCCTCCATTTCCCACAAAGCGGTACCAGCCATTCTTGTCCCTGTCACACAGCTGGCCCTGTCCTGTGTACTCTGTACTTCGTGATGGTTCGTCCAGACTGGTGTAATTCTGGCAGGGGTCGTAGGAACGGATGTTGATGAAGTTTCTGTCACCTGGAAAGCAGCAGTGTGCTTGGGTTTACTGCGCATCCTCAGAGCCCACAGGATTTTAACCCTCCCCTCTCCACACATGTGCATGCGTGCGCGCGCGCACGCGCGCGCGCGCACACACACATCTTATTTTGGTTTGTTTTAGAGAGGGAGGGGGCAGGCAGAGGGGGAGAGAGAGAGTCTCAAGCAGGCTCCACACCCAATGCAGAGCACAACATGGGGCTCCATCTCACAACTTTGGGTTGTGACCTGACCTGAGTGGAAATCAAGAGTTGGACGCTTAAGCCATTGGGCCATCCAGACGCCCCCTACACACTCTGTTTTGAATTTTGAATGTGCTTAAGGACCCTAATGAGGAAATGAGGCACACAACCCATTCATTACACATTGGCCTCATCCCCTTAGGGTCAGAATAATAATGAGGACTTTGTGTGGTATTTTATAGGCATTAAGAACACCAAGGTCTCCACCCTGCTCAGTTTCAAGGGGCATCCTTCACATTGAGCTTGGTGCCCTCTCTTTGGCTCTAGAGTTGTGCATTGCTCCCCTGTGCAACTTTATACTGTGGTCCTGCTTGACCAATGTATTATAAATGTAATACAGGCTCCCTGAAAAAACCTCAAATGTCATTAAAATGAACAATGTAGAAATGAAAGTTGTTATAAGCCCATTCCATCCCTAGAAGTAACTATAAATTTGCTGTATGGTCTTCAGACTCTTTCTATGCATATGTTTAAAATATAGGGATTTTTTAAAAATGGCTTAATGCTGTACAACTTTTTTTCCCCACTTACATATTTTACTTACTATATCATAGACATTTCCCCTTTATTAATAGATAATAGATCTAACATAAGATTTCTCAACCTCAGCACTACTGATGTTTGGGGCTGGATAATTCTGTGTTATAGGGGGCTGTCCTATGCATTGCAGGATGTTTAGCAGCTTTCCTGGGCCCTTCTCACTAGATTCCAGAAGTTCCTTCCTCCTGGAAGTTGTCTCCCTGTATTGCCCAAATCACCCCCAATGGAGAACCACTGCTCTAACATTTCTGATTTTGCTCATCTCATGGGGCTTTTTAAAAGATTTATTTATTTATTTTTGCGAGAGAGAGAGTGTTAGAGGAGAGGAGAGAGACAGAGGGAAAGGGAGGGAACCCCAAGCAGACTCCCCACTGAGCACAGAGCCCCATGCGGGGCTCCATGCCACCACTCTGAGATCATGACCGGAGATGAAATCAAGAGTTGGCCTCTTTATTGACTGAGCCACCCAGGAGCACTTGATCTCATGTTTTTGTTTTTGTGTTTCGTAGCTTCTTTTAAAGATTTTATTTATTTATTTACTTGAGTGAGAGAGAGTATGAGAGCACATGAGTTAGGGGGATGGGCAGAGAGAGAGGGAGAAACAGACTCCCCACTGAGCAGGGAGCCCGATGTGGGGCTTGATTCCAGAACCCTGAGATCATGACCTGAGCCGAAGGCAGGCACCTGACCGACTGAACTACCCAGGCATCCCGATCCCATGGTTTTTAACAGATTAAGGAACTATGATGTGTGGAGAAGCTGAGAATTGAAGGGGTGGGTTGGTCAGTCTGGGTTTAAACCCAGTGCCGCACCTGCTGGATTTAGGTCATCAAGGATGACCTTGAAAGGTGGTTTGACTCCCCTGAGACTTGTCTACAAAACAACACCAGCAACTTAGTGGTTCCCAAATTCCCTCCATTCCTAAGCCTTGAGTCACAATGTTTTCCATATTTGTGTCCCCTTGTCCAGTTACCTGTTTAATATGTTTTTTTAATGACTCTCTATAAATTTGTTTCATCTTAAGGAATAATAATCTGTGATACCGTAGGTATGCTGTACTAGTTATACATTTCTAGCATACATGAAAAAATATACCTAGCCATCAAAAAATTCTTAAAGAGTTTGCCATGCACCACTATAGTTGTCTTAGGAGGTATTCCCTGCTTTGGAGAAATAAAACCCCAAAGCATTGCTTATAACAATAATAATAAGTATAAAATGCCAAACACAGCCCCTGAAGTCTAGTAGGAGTTTAGACTGGTTCTCTTCTCCAGTTCTGATTTACTGAACAGTGCCAATGCCTGAATTATGGACTAAGTACACACACATGATCACATTCTTGTAATACATGTTAGAGGAACTTTTTTGAAAAAGAGATTTTTAAGCCTTGCTTACGTATGTACTTGTTTTAAGGAAAGGAGTCACTGCACTTGTTGTTCTTGGATTATTTCCCACACACACACTGTGTTTTCCCAAGAGTAGCCATGAACTGGGCCCCAGTTTCTCCTTCCCACAGCCCCCTCCACAGGTGACACAGGCAGAAATTTCAGCCTGGTGTTAAGGCTGAAGACCCTTGCTGCAAACATCTAAGATGCCCAGTCCACAGATCTTTGAAAGGATCACTAAGAGAACATTACCTCTAGTCCTTTCTTTTTACAGATGAGTAAAATTTCAGAGGAAGGAGAAGGTGCTTGCCAACGCAAGGGCACAGAGTGACTAGGAGATTCATGTCCCCATGAATCTGGGCTCTCTGAGCTGCACATATTTTGGACATGGGCAGTTACATTAACTGACTCCACGGTCCTTGCAGGGGGTATTTCTGATTTGACTCTGAGAGATTATGGCTGTATTCTGATTTCCCTTGTCTTGCACCCCTTGACTTCTAGCTGCTGAATCTTCACTTTAGACATGTCTTCCTGTTCCCCTCACTGACCCTAAACTGCCTTCTCTGCAGTCCCCCTCTCCCTAGGTATTATGGGGCATCTGTGAGCAGAGCACACACCTTGCTGTTCTGTAGATGCCAGGGTCAGAATGCAGGAGGCCAAGGCCAGCCACGAGACATAAGAGCCCACCATCCTTTCCATAAGCTGAGACGTGCAGGTCATTCAGCAGCGTGCAGACTCTCCATGCAGCTAGGGGAAGGGAGAGACTCAGATACAGTCAGGGTGACAGAAGTCATTCCTCCCCGGACAAGGGTAAGAAGGGAATTCACATCAGTTCAGCACTATGACTTATACTCAACCCCTTGCACATGTTAGCTCATTGAAGGCTCTGAACCACCTACTGGGGAAGGTACTATTTTTGCTCCCATTTGCGGATGAAGAGGGAGATGGGACTCAGAGCATATTAATCCCAGAGATATGGACTGAGCTCCTCCTACATGCAGACACTATGCTGGAAGTTAAATAGCTTGCTTAAGGACACAGGCCCATGTTCACAGAAACAGACCCATAATTTCTTTCGTGAAGGGCTGTATTGTTTTAAAGCAGATATGTCTTGCAGAGAGGAGGTGGGGTAATGAGGGTAAGAGGCTTGCGAAGAGGATGAAGTTGATAGCAAGAGAACCAAAGGCAAGCTTGGAGCTGGCTGGCACTGCAGGATGTCCTAGAAGGCCTTAGGTTGGTTCCTACTCAAGTAGGGGTTTAGGCTCTGGGAGACTGGATGGAGGGGAAGTTACAGTGCTGTGAATATCAACAGACAAAAGTAACAGCTGCTTTCTCAGTTCTGGTGTATTGGGCACTGTCCTAAGAGACTCCTGAAGTGTCCTAGATGCATACAGATTTCCTGGGAGGGTGGGACCATGTCAGACTGTGCCCACGTTGCTTGCTCCTAGCATGGTGTCTGCCACATAAGGGGTGCTCAGTAAAGATCTGAGCGATAAATGAATAAGTAAATAGGGATGGGGAGGGCAGAAACAAAGAGCTGTGAAGAGTCTGCCAGTAACATTCCCTCTTCTGGCAATTTTCCTCCAACAGGCATATCTTTGATAGCTTCTTAAAGTCTCTGGAAGACTCAAGTTGAATCTAGAGACCTGTTTCTAGAGAGGATATCATGAATATGTTATGAGAGAGCACCCAGGACTAGTAATTCTAAGGGATGAGATCCCAAGTGGGGGCCTATGTTCCTGGAAGAGGGACAGGGTGAGGGGGCATCTTTAGACCTGGAGTAGTCAGCAGGTAGCTGGAATCATGGTTGAACTGAACACACAGTGAAATCCAGAGCACTTGACTGGGCTGAAAGTTATCCTGAAAGTTTCCAAAAACAAATAACCCCAGCATATCCAGTGGGTCAAGGGTGGTGGGGGAGCCCCTCAAGATCA
The DNA here is from genome assembly GCA_003697995.1 of Taxidea taxus jeffersonii. Taxonomy (NCBI): domain Eukaryota; kingdom Metazoa; phylum Chordata; class Mammalia; order Carnivora; family Mustelidae; genus Taxidea; species Taxidea taxus. The sequence continues at coordinate 19,423 of RCUC01148147.1, forward strand.
GAAGGAAGCCTGCTCGGGCTTGAAATGGTACTTACCTTGGGATAAGAACACAGAGCAGTCATCTGGTCAGCTGTGAGAAAGCCTGCTGTGGACCACACTTTTATTGCAGTTTTCTACCCACGTGGCTCTCCACGATTGGTGCCCAGATAGGACTGGAGTTAATCTCTCAGGTGTACATTGGTCTTGTTGGGCGTAGGTAAGATAAACGATTTACCACAGAAAATAGCGGAAGAATACTTCCCTCCATAAACCAATGAAGTTGGGACCATATTTATTACCAGAAACCAAACACTAATCAAAAGGGAGCTTAAAACCCAAAGGGAAGTGAGAGAAATCAAACAGGCATTTGTTTGCACAATAGATTTCCAATTGTACCTTGTGTTCTTAGCTAATCACCTTAGAACACTTCTGCTTCTGTCTGGATGCCACTCCATTTGGGCCTAGTTAGAGCAGGGGAATAAAGAAGGAAGTGGGGGATGGGTGTTTCCTATTTTTGGCCCATAGACTCTCCCTACCTTCAGATACTCAGTGTTGTGTCTGGGAAGGGCCAGTTTCTTGATGGTGAGTCATGGAATAATACCGAAGGACAGACCGAGTAAGTGTCAGAATCACTTCTCCTCCAATGCCTCCTAACAGGTGGACCATCCTAGAGATTGGAAGGTATGGAATGGAGGGGAAGCCAGAGATCTTGGACTTGCAGTGTCAGGCTTGGACCTGGCTTCCATGGCATGGTATTGTGGCATTAATAAGGGAGTTGAAGCTTTTGCAGAACAAGTGGTCGCTGCCCATCCTGTGTTTCTCTGAGATACCTCTAGGAGCCAAGGCTACTGAAGACAGGGAGCACAGGGCTCTTGGCATTGGTAACACCTTCTAGCAAAATCCCAACCTGAGCAAAATAAAATGTTACAAGCCACCTTCCCTACTCCTAGTACATTTGGAGAAAAAGTCCCTAAATGTGAAACTTATAACCACCACAAATGTAGGATTCCATAATTCATCTGGGCCCACAAAACCATCGCTTCCACCTTCCCTCCTCCAGCTCTTCCATTCCAGTCTGAACCATGTGGCTTGAGCCGCCCTGCTAAGGCCATGTCTTCAAGCACTTTTTCTGGCCCCTTGTCAGTACCTTTTTTGCTGCCTCCTCCAGATACTCTGCATCCCCCTGAGTCTCCTGTGCCACTGTTTTCTTGACTTCATTACCCTTGCTCTGTCATTGTCCTCTTCCTTCATGTGTCCTTGAGAATGCCAATAGATTGCATTTTTCTTATCACTCCATATACTCTCACTGGACTGGTGTCAAGTTATCTCCTGGTTTCTAGTACCTTTTACAGGCTAGTGAGTTTCAAATCTGTATTTCCATCCCTGACCACTCCCTTGAACATTTGATCCATCAACCCAGCTGCCTGCCGAACCGTCTCTCCTTGGGCTGAGATGCTTGAGGCACTTTCAACTCAACAGGCTCAAATCTGAAGTCATCCATTCTCCAAATCTTTCCCTTTTCACTGCATTGTCTGTCTTAATCCATGGCACCGCTATGCACCTGGTCACCCAAACTGGAAACCTACCTCCCTCCTTTCTCCCTCAGTCACATTGCCAGTAATTACCACAACTTGTCACTCAGTTTTCAAGTATTTCTTGAATCTGTCTTTCTTTCTTTAGCCCTATTTCACCAACCCTAATTCAGGCCACTGTTATCTTATGAGGGTGATTTTAACAGGAGCCTAGTGAGTCTCCTTGCTTTCATTCTTTGCCCCCTTTTGATTCTGTTACCTCTCCTGCAGCCAGATGCCATAGCGTCACCTCTTGGCATTATCCCCCACTCCCGTCACTTCATGCTTCCTGAGATTTGACCCCTGCCACACTCCTACCTCACCTACAGCTTCTACCTCACCCCACACATTCTATGCTCCATCCAATCTGTGGCTCTCTGAACTCTTCCCCACCTCCTGACCTTTACATGTGCTCTTCCCTCTGTCTAGATCATACTGTGCCTATCCTCCTACCACATATTTAGGTCCGCTCTCCTAGGTCCACATATTCCTAGGTCCACCACCAGGAAGACTCCTGAACACCACAGGCTTGCTGGTGCATCTTTTCTCTGCTCCTGTGCCTCTCTGGGTTGATTCCAGTCCCACTCAATTACCTACTAATTGATCTGTCTCCCTCTGAAGGCTGTAAGATCTTTGTGGACAGGAATCCTATCTGCACTTCTAACCAGCATCTAGTAAGTACTTGTTGAGTAAACAAATGGGGAAAAAAATAACATGTATGCTTCAAAACCTCTCCTGTGAGTAATGCCTCAAAATTTATGGCTATCCAAGTCTTAGTGAAACCTTGCTGGGAAGACACAAAATCCTGCCTCAGGGCCTTTGCACTTGCCTGTGATGTTCTTCCTTAGATATCCCCCTGGTTTGTTCCCTCACTTCGCTCAGCTTCTGCTTATCAGAGAGACTTTCCCTGACCATCCTATATAAAATAGCACCCCCAATAGCTCTGTTCTCTTCCTTGATTTTTTTCCCCAAAGTGCTTGTCTCTACCTGACATTTCACGTAATTATTGTTTAATTGTTTTCTCCCTTTTTGAACATGAGCTCTTTATCAGTAAGGTCTCTGTTTTGATTACTTGCTGTTTCTGTGGTGCCTATAAAAGTGCCCAGCATTGAATTTATGTTTAAAATATCTATTGAATATTGAGATGAATACCTAACTGATAAAAAGAAAAAAAAAAGTAAAGAGAGGAAAAGAAAAGGAAGGGAAAGGAAAGAAAAGGAAAAAAAGAAAAGGAAAGGAACAGAGGGACAAAGGGATTAATTCTGATGTGTTTTCTTTTCCCTGGTTCTTGCATTTGGCCCCTGTTTTTATCTTTCCTCATGTTCTGTTGTACCTGGGTCAAAGTGAATCTGCACACAATCCAGCCAGGCTCTACTACCCATAGACAGGGCTGGGCTCAGCACTGAAGTTCTCCACAAAGCTCTTCTGTAAAGGCAGCGGGTTTAGGGATTTGGTGCATGTCTGCGTGTCTCCCTGTGAGGTCCTTTAACTTGATATACATGTCCCTATAGCCTCTGTTTGCTGATATACACGTGTGGTTTTCCCTGAGATCAGAAGGCTCTACTAACGCAATAGGGCCTTGGTCTGTCCTGGAAAGCCACAGCTGGAGTCCCGGAAAGCAGCTGCTGTCAGGGCAGACATTTCCCATCAGCATTGGCTTCCACTGACCTTGACAAAGAAGTCCAGAGCCCTTGGAATATCTGGGTCTCCTGGGCCCAGTAGCCTCTTAGTTTTTGATTGTGCCTTCAGTGAGCCTCCTGAAGGCCCCTCTTATGAAGCAGCCCTGCCCAGTAGAGGTCATGAGTCTGCTTTCCACTGCTACTTCTGTTGCGGCTGTGTGTGCAGGCCTCCATCTTCTGGATGGAGAGGGACAAGTGCAATGGAGGGAGGAAGTCCCTGGGATGTGTCATACATCACCTCTAAATACTGTGAGACTTCTGAAGAGAGGGACTGTGTCTGACTTATTCACTCCTGTCTCCCCAGTACCTTAGGTGAGCACCTAGAGCATACTGGATGCTCACTTAAATGTTTCTGCAAAGCTGAGTGGACCCTGTGAAAGCATCATTATTATCTCCATTATACAGCAGCAGCAGCCCCCAGTTACACCTTCCATTTCTGCCATTTCTCCCATGCCTGTCACACTTGTAATCACCATTCAAGTTCTCCTTTCCCTGCCAGACTGTATGCTCCAGGAGGGGGGAGGGATGGTGTGTGGCTCATTCCCTGCTGTATCCCCAGCAGCTAGGACAGGGCTGGCACATAGGAGGTGCTCAGCAAGTATTTCTGAGTAAATGGATGCATGGAAAAATGAATGAAAGAATGGATGGACGACATCCAATGGAGACATTGTGTATTTTATCTGAGGTTGTACAACAGAACCAGTTGAAGCCAGTCTCTCCAACCAGGGTGTGAGCACCATGAGTGCAGGGATGCAGTCTGGTTTTTTTCGCCACAGGGTCCTCAGCTCTCTGACTAGTTCTTACATATACAAGGTGCTCAATAAATCCTTGTTGAATGAATGAATGACTTCAAAGACTGAGCTTTTAAAATTATTATTATTTTGCCACACTCTTCAAAGAGACATGGGACCTTATGTGTGGACACATCACAAGTCCCATTTTAAGAGATGGCAGAATTTGAAAATAGAGGATATTTTGCAACAGTGAGGATTAAAGTGGGGGTGGTGGAGGGGGGAAGAGGAGCAAGGTTGACTGAAGTGTGAACTCCCTTTTCTGTGGCTGGAGCACTAAGCTGCATCATCCCCAGCCAGCAGGAAACGAAGCCACAGAGCACAGGGTTTCCAGCTGCTAGTCACTGCAACATCAGGGTCAAGGTGGCCCACAGAAGCAGAGGCAGCCAGACCTTCAGGAACCCTACAAAGAAAACAATTACAGGGCTGCTACTAGCACTGATGTACCTTTGTACAAAGCTAACATAAGATGCCACCTTTAGACTGACCGATTAGGAAAGGACACGCTTTCTGGGCTGATCAGTTAGAAAAGGCAACCTTTTCTTTATCTGCCCTGAAAACCAATTAGAAAAAGGTTCTACTCGGGGTGGAAAAAGAAAAAAAAAGTGCCCTCCCAAGTGGACCAGATTGAAGAAAACAGCCTTTCCTCTAGCACTAGGGTTGGTAGCCCCTCAAAAGGACACTTATGTGCAGTGCCCAACCTACTCAACCATCCTTGGTGACTTTGGGATATTCACAGAGGATGAGCCTCTTAAGAACATCTTGAATCTTCAGCTCCAAGCTCACTGGTGAAGGGTTGGCCTAGCTCAGGTAAAACCTAGGTTGATGTAATGACTCCTTCAGATGTAGATGCCAGGAGCCAAGAAGGGCAACACTTACATGAATTCACTTTTCATTCAGATTTTCAGACAAGTCAGTGTCTGTGAAAAATCAAAGGCCATAAAGTGCCAGCTCTTCCTGGCCTTTGTGGTCAGAGAGGCAGAGAAACAGAGCTTCTTGTTTGTCTAGTGTGTTCATCCCGGAACTAAGCATGGTCCTTGGCATTAGTAGCACTCAACATGTATTTGTCACTTATTGAGTGAATCCTAAAAAAGGTGTTAGAGATGAATCACAAAGCTTCAGGAAGTGCCCAAGGTACAGATCTAGCATGTGCATGTCTACTGGGTATAAGTTTATATGTGTATGTCTGCCCTTGAAAATATGCATGCATGCACCTCCGGCTATCTATGCCTCTGTGTGTGCAGATATGAACATATGCATATGACATGGTGCGTGTGTGTGTGTGTGCACAGACATGTCTGCATGATGTACATCCTGGTGTGCCTGTCTGTGCACGCCTGTCTTTGTATGCCTCTCTGTGTGCACATATGCACTACTGTGGGACAGCACAGGTGTATGTGCCTATATGTACAGCCCCAGGGCCAGGCATTTCTACAGATGCAGTCATCTCTTCAGAGCTCAGACCAAGCAGGCCAGGCACTCTAGCACATCCTGGGCCCACATATCAAAGTCCCTGAGGAAGGTTCTAATGCAGGTCCTCCTGAAATGAGGATCTGAACTTACCCAGGCTGCTAGAAGCAGCTGTTGAGACTACTGCCTGGACATCTGTAAAGGGAAAGAAAAGGATCAGTGCAAGGAGAAAGCATGCAGATGGCAAGAAGCCTGAGAGATATCCCTTCAGTTTGCTCTGTTTGTAGTTAGAGTGCTCTTTCTGAATCTGGATTAGATCATGTCACTTCTCTGCCGTGGACACTTCAGGAATTCCCCCAGTACCTTTAGGAGAAAGACCCCAAACCTTAGCAACAATGATAAATCCCCACATGGTCTGCGCCCACCTCCAGCAGCTTATCCCATACCAACCTCTTCCTCTTTCCATTCTGCCTGGCCTTTTCTCAGTTCCTCTAGCAGGCTGGGTTACCCACTCCCTCACCTCTGCCACCATAGGCCCTTTGCCTGTGCTGTATCCTCTGTCAGGGGTTCTCATCCCTTCACCCACTTTCCCTGACCTCTCTTGGTTAATCCTTCTTCAGTCTGAATAATGACTGCTCCACTGGTCTATAAGCTACATGTGACCCAGGTCTGTATCTGTTTTTGCTCACCATAAGATCCCCAACTACTAGCACAGGACCTAGTACACAGGAGATACAGGAACAAATTTGTGCAATAGAATGAATGAATGAATGAATGACTAGGAACTGGTAAAAGGCAGGCAGCTTGTAGTCTACCTTGCCCCCACAGAATCTACTTGCTCTGGTTCTTCAGAACCCAGTAAGATCCATGTGCCAGGCTCTGTCATCCCTTCTCATCTCAAGAGAATATTCCCCACCAGAAACATGGGGGAGGGAGTGGCTCTCTTACTTTTCCGTGTGATGGGACCCAGGTTCAGGACGTGGGTTTGGTCTATGATGCCCCCACTGCGGAATCTGGTCCCGGAGCAGGTCTGCAGGAAGAGGGCAACAAAGAATCCCTGCCATGAGGGAGACTGAATGTGGTCCTACCATGGGGAGTGGGCTGCACTCCTTACAGGGGTCTCCTTCCACCTCAGGCTGGGGTTTGAGGATGGTCTAGGGAGGAGTTGTCAGGAGATCTGTATACCTGGGCCCATGGCCCACCTCTGCCATTCATTAGGTGTTTGATATTAGGAAAGTCACTTAAGTTCTCTGAACTGCTCTCCTCATATAGAAAAGGGAGCTAATAAAATGTTTCCCCTTTAGTTACTGCCAAGAATTAGAAAGTTAACATAGATAAGGTGCACCTGGTACTTTAAAATGTCAGCTTCTATTATGAGAACACAGGTTTGCAGACAAGCCAGAGCATTTACCAGCCTGTTGCACTGTACTGATCCCGCCTGATTTCCCAACAGCTTAGGTCTCCTACCTGGCTCTGCCCACCCCATCTTACTGCTCATTCTGTTCCTGGACTAAAAGAGAAACACAACCGAAATGTTTGTTTTCTTTTAGACCTTGTGGCCAAATGTCTTTGGTTATGGAAGACAGGCGAGGGGGAGATCATGGCAGGTAGCCTTACTGAGGAAAGGCAACTCACAGGTTTGCATTTTTCAGTAAAGGTGTCACATAGATAAACTTCACAGTGCAGGTAGACCAGGTTGTGGTTCCCAGCAAAACGGAACATCTGGACAGAAAATCGGCCCTGAGAGGACTGCCCATTCTCCACCACCTGGATGGTTGGGTCCTTAGTGTGTGGACATCTGGGAGGGTTAAGTCATATAATGTGGTTAGTTAAGCAAGCAGTCTGGGGCCAAACTTCCTGGGTTCAAATCTCACTCCACCACCTATTAATTGTGTGTCCTTGAACAACTTATTCTCTCTGTGCCCCACTTGCCCCATCTGTATACAGGAAATACTATTTGTAACCCATATCATAAGACAGCTGGGAAGATTAAATGAGCTAACCTTTCCAAGAACATACTACAGTATATGACACATAGTAGATGCTATGTATCTATAATGCATATATATATAATGCTGAAAAAAAATGTCAGCACAGGGTTGAAACTATGCTATAAAGTCAGCACCTCTGATTTCCCAAGAAATGAGATTCAGGATCATTACCTACCATTTGTTGGCTATCTCCTGTGTGCCCAGTTCTAATGATAACAGTGGACCCTTATAAGTCCTGAGAGGCAATGACCAAAAGGCAGCGTGTGTGTGTGTGTGTGTGTGTGTGTGTGTGTGTGTGTTTATGCACGCATGCCCATCTGTACAATTGCACAATCAACACAATTGACCAAAACTCAAAACTGCACATGCAGAGATCCATGTGTGTGCTGGGCCGGATCAGGATACAAGAGCAGGCAAACTGGGCATTTTCATTTTACATGATTTGCTCAAAATTGATTTAGGAGAGGGGCTGAATGCTGACTGCACAGAGGAAGAACTCAAAAGGGAACTCTCTGCTTTGTGAAAGCAATTCAGATCTTTTTGTAAAAGTGCAGGCTCCACTTGGCACAACAAAAGCCCTGAGGTTCAGGGGACACACCCCCTAAAGGCCCCATGCATGCAACCTAAGCAGGCATCTAAGTTTCCCCTCCTGCCCCTCACTGTCTCCCCAGTCGCCTCTTCCTTACATGTCCTGAGATGTTTGCCCTTCCTGGACTAGTGCTTCCCCAAACCAGCTCCCACACCCAGACAAAAACACAGGCACACCCAGGATTTCTTCCAGCTTCCTTTTCAAAACTTTCCAAGTGTCCCACTACGTACATACTCAGTGTTTTTACTCGGGTAAAAAAAAAAAAAAAGTTTACCAATCCCTGCACAGTAGGTATTGTTTATGCCCATTTGACATATGAGGACATGAATATTTGGAGAGATGAGATGAATTGTGTCTCCATACTAAGAAATAGCAAAGCCAAGATGTGGACCCAAATCTCCATGATGCTCTAATCTCCATCAATGCCCCTTTCCAAATTTGCTTTTTTGATCTTACCCAGAAACCACCTTTGTGTATTTTTTTTTTGTTTCCCAGCATCTGTATTATTATAATTTACTTGCTATGTGCATTATATATGTTTACATTTTTATTGGAATACATCTATTTTTTAGAAGAATCTTTAGATCCTGACCACAAATAGCAAACCAGCATCACTTGCCATAAGCACAACATAACCATTATGGATAAATACAAAGTAAAACTGTGCTATTAAATTTTAGTTAGCTCCTGTCACAGTGGAAGGCCCTAAAATAGACTTCTTTCTGTTGCAGAGGGGATTATCAATAACAGGTATAAATGTCAAATGAGCACCCAGCTGATACTTTTCCCTGGATATAACCAGGCAGATTCTAAGAACCGAAAGAGGAATAGGTCACTACCTTTTGGGAATGCTTTTTCTGACTATGCTATTAAATAGCATATGCCCCCTTCCCTTTCCCTGCTTTGGGTTTTTCCTATAGTGCCCTTACCACTGACATGCTACACATTTCATCTTGTTTAATTATTGGTCCCCTTCTCTTAGAATATCAGCTGTATGAGGGCAGAGAGTTTTGTCCTTTCTATTCACTGTGCTATCCACAGAGCCAGGCACAGAAGACTTTCAGAAGCTTTCAGAAGACATCTATTCTGATTTGAATGACAATGTAAATTACTTCCTGTCAGTGTGGTCCATGGTTCTCCAGTGCCTCTGGAGTGAAAAGTAGCACACCTGTGTCCTCCCTTTTACAACTGGCCCTAACTGTGTCTCTAGCTCAGTCCTCCCAGCCAAGTGCCAGCTTGCCTCCTACCCTGGGTGGGTGCACCTTTCAGTCAGGTTTCTTAATCTTTTCTTGAGCCCTGGACACCTGCAGCCTTCTGGGGAAGCCTGTGCCTCCCTCTTCAAGAATAATGTTTTAAATTCATAAAGTAAATTACCTAAGATTATAAAGGAAACCAGTTCAGCTGAAGCATAGTTCTCAAGATATTAGAGCATTTGATATATGCATTATATATTTACATAATCTATTATATATAAATACATATTTTTACAAACATATATATTTGATAATACATTAAATAATTTCTAGTAGAAACTCTAATACTCTAGTAACTAAAAAGTACTGACATGTGTAAATATTTTCACGTGTCCTGCTAATACTTCTATGGTTTGTTGCCTGTGTTCATAATGGCTGGTGATGCTATATTTCAGCTAGAGGTATAAATGAATATAAAGATGTACTTTCTCCTAAATCCAGATCCAAAGGCTGCCCCCTTCTGCCGCAGAATTCCATCCATGAGCCTTACCTATCCTGGATGATGAAGTATTTCAAGGGGTCTGTGGAGTTGCTGCTGGGTGTGGCATAGCAGTTGGTCATCAGCAGTGCAAACCGGGACAGGTCACCCCCATCCAGCATGGTGCCCACGTAGAGAAAGGCCTCTGTGGGCAGGGTCACAGATGAGCCTTGGTAGGGCTGTGTGTAGGTGGGGCTCTGGAAGAGTGCCATCCGCACGGTGAACATGCCTGTCCCACCCACGCTGATGTTTAGAACGCTGCCGGGGGAGAGGGGCTGGTGAGAAAACCAGAGCTGAGAACAGCAACAGATAGGCCACCCTTTCTGGTCTGTAGTCCCAGGCGGTCCCTGGCAGCCCTGTGCGTGTTTATCTAGCAGAAGGACTGGAACCCACCAAGCACTGCAATGGCTGCCTACTGTGATGAGCAGACATGGGTCACCTCGGGATCTTGTTGAAGTGCAGGTTCTGGTTTGGTAGGTTCAAGTGGAGCTTAAGATTCTGCATCTTTAACAAGCTCCCATGTGATGCTGATGCTGCTGATCCGTAGACCACAGTTTTTGTAACATATCCACACCTCCCCGCCTTGGTGGCCCTTGCCTTCAAGGAGTCCAATAAAGAAATTCTCAAGGGAGTCACCTACATTCCTTCTTTGGTTTCAACCTGGAACAGTTAAAAGGGGTGGCTATGAGTCCTACCGCGTAGGTCAGGGTTCTGGCTCCACCTATAGCAGAAGGTAGGGGTTTTGTAAATGGGTTGTTTTTAACCACATTGAAAACAGCTACACTGATGAGACTTCACACGATGAGCCAATAAAGGACACCGTAAGACTGATTCACTAGGAAATAAGGCACATGATAAAAGCTCAGTAATACAGAAGTCCGTTTTGCAGGTGAGAACTCGGCTATTGGTTTGGACTCAGATTTGGACTAGGGCAAGATTTCCAGCTCAAATCAAAAGACATCTCCATATAGGTGTGTTGCTCCCTGAAGTCTCTCAGGCCTAAGACCTGGCCACATTGCTCCAGGGCACTGCTTGGCCAGGTGATGCTCCATCCAAAGGCAGACAATGAGCAGCCTTCTTCCCCCAAGTCAGCCACACACCCTCATCAGTATCTAGTGCCCTTCCCTGAGTCTGGTTGGCCCAAACAACATGAAGTCATGGGTGAGTTTCATAATGAAGGTCATGGTAGAGTGAGGACTCTAAGCATGATGGCCTGGGTTTGAACTCCAGCTCTGCCACTTACTAGACTCTTAACTTTGGACAGGTTACTCAGTCTTCTCTGAGCCTCAATTTCTACATCTGTGTAATGGGAATAATAATAATAGTAGTAGTAGTAAATACTTACACCTCTTAAGGTACTTTAAGATTTCAATGAGGTATTTCCTATAGAGCACTTAACACAATGTCTGACATATAATCAGCTCTTGATAAATGCTTGTTATAGTTACAACTGTAATTTTTCCAACATTAACATCATTGGCCTATGATTCTTCCTACTGAGAGATTTTCAGTTTTATTTAGCAACAGGATCCTTTTATTATTATTTTTTTTAAATAAATCTCATGTGGCACCCAGTATGGATGGAACTTCTCTGGTTCACCGTGCAGACATCCTCAAATGTACTTCTTTAAAGACCCTCAGACTCTAAGAGGCATAATTTATAAACCCCCCTTTAATCAAATTCCTGTTTGTAGAGAAGAAAGGAAACTAAGGTCCAAATGTGGCCTATGAATTATTTATCATATAAATAGCAGGTCTGGACCAAGAGCCCTCCCTCCTTCCATCTGATCCAACCACTCTGCCCCTCTGATAAGCCAGAGGCCCTCATACTTAATTCACATATGCCAAGCACTGTTGTGCTTCTAAGAAAGGCAGTACAAGTACTTTTAGGTCCATTTCACAGATGAGAAGACTGACACTAGAGTGGGGCTATCAATTTCCAGAGCTGGAAAAAAACACATCTGGTTAGTATGTGACAGAGCCTGGATTTGATTCTGGGGTCCTTCCTTCCAGACTGGGCTCCTCCATTGGAAATACTGCCTCCCAGTCGCCCCATCCAGCAACTTATGGCTGGCAGTTAACAGGGAAGCTGAGGACCTGGTGGTTAAGTGGTTGTGGGGCTAGAGATGGCCAGGGGCACTGGGACCTTCTCTGGCCATACCTGACCATTGGCTGCAGGGAGGTCTTCAAGCTGACTTTCATGTCCAGGGGGTAGGAACATGCAAAGTTGATTTTGATGTTGTGGTCACGAATGATGATGTCGTCTGCCAGGTAGAGGGTGTTGCTGTATGTTGCATGGGTTTCGTTCCTCTGTATTGGGGGGTGGGAGTGGGAGAGAAGGGCATGAGAATCTGAGTAGAACTCAAAACCAAAGCGGTTTCTCTGGCCACCTGTGAGTTGCCCTCCCAGCTGTTGTAATCAAAAGTTAGGACAGCAACCATATATGAACTAGGCCCTGAGCTAAACATTCCTCCTGCATGACTGCATTAGCTCCTTCATGACCCTAAGAGGAGGGCAGCTATCTCCCTGCCTCATGATGAGGAGATGGGGGTTCACAGAAACAGTAACTCTTGAATAACTTGCCCATAGTATGTGGGATCTAATAAGCCTGGGCTCTTCAAATTAGGTCATATCTCCTCTCAAACACTAAAAAGACTTAAAACCATATTCAGACTCATTATTAATGCTGGAATTTCAGACACTGTGCTAAGCAAATAACAATTGCTTTCTTCCTTTCTTTTGTCTTCTTTCCTTTTCTTTCTGGGGGATGAGGGAATTGGAGAAGCAGTATTCCACTCAAACATTGACCTCTGGGTCCCTTCTGAGGAGATTTCTGGAAGAGAGATCCTAGTTCTCTGAACACTAGTGATGCAGACCTTGCCTTCAAGGACCATTTAAGACAGACAGACCTGTTTCTGAGCCCAGTGCTGATACCTGCTGGCTGAGAAGAAGCACTGCCCAGTCCAGGCCCTTCTGTTCCCATCTGTAAAATGGGCAACTTTCATCATGGATCATTCTTTTTATTGAAACTTACATTTATTAAGCACTTACACTGTGCCAGTCACTCTCCTAATCATTTCACACACATAAACTCCTTTAATTCTCTTAACCCTGTGAAGTAAGTACTAGTATCATTATTCCATTTTATAGTTGAGGAAACTGAGGCACAGCTGGGCTTGTACAACTAGGAAATGGTAAACCTGGGACTTGAACCAGGCAGTGCTCTAACCCTGACCTGTGTTAGCCAGGACATACCATCATCACCGTCCCACAGGGGCCATCCCTGGCTGGGGTCACCACAGATATCCAGTCCCGGTCACTCCTCTCACTGAAGCCTGAGCACTGGCTGTCACGCAGGGACATGAAAACCTGCTCAAAGCCCAGGCTTTTCAGCTGGCACTTGCTCAGGGACACCTTGATGTCATTGGCTCCACACTCCAGCCTGCGCTCCAGGAGGGAGAGATCTGAAATGGGCAGGAAAAGCAGGATTGGAAACTTATAACCATAATTCAGCGTCCAGCACATCCCTGGGGCCCAGGCCCAGTTGGTCGGACTGGCAGTCAGCTGGGGGCACTCAGACTAGCCCCCGTCTCATCTTGCTGTGGTCTCCTCTCTCAGAAGGACAGAGACAAAAGATTGGATTCCGAGCATCAGTGGATGGATCCAAGTGGCCAGCCATCAGCTCCATATTACCCTAAGTATGGGACTGTGTCCAAAAAACAATATTCTGGTCATTCACCCCCCAACATTAAATACACTGAATCTCAGTAAAATTAAACAAAACAACAAACACATTAATCTCAATATCTTTCCATCCTTGTTGTATAATCCACACTAGCTACTAATGTTTTTAATGCTATACACTTGCTAATTTCCCTTTTAAAATAACAGAGCGCAGACATCAGGCTCCGTGTTTGGGGCACGCAATGACATCCAGCTAGATTTTTTTTTTTTTAACTTTTTAAAAATTGAAGTATCACACAGCTACTGGAATTTAATAATTTTCTTTCATTGTATTCATCTTTACTGTTACTTTCTATCTAAGGTAAGTGTTACTTGCCACAGACACGGCAGGTGACCATAAATGTCCCGTTTATTTAAAAGAAGGATTTAACCAGTTTAAAGAAGAATAAGTTAATAATAAAAATCACAGTCTGGGTAGTACTTGGAAAAAACAAAATTGTAAAATTAGTACTTGGATGTGACTAAAATCATGACTGAAGTTTGGGAGATACTAGCCTGCTTCAATCATTGTACGCATGGGGAAACTGAGGCTTGGAGACCCACAGAGCCCTGCTCAAGATCCTCTGCTGGTCAGTGGAGGGCCCAGCCCTTGAAACTGCAGGCTGGTCACCAGTCCTGTGTTCTTGAGCTGTAGAAATAGGGCTTGGGCAGCCTTAGGCCAACAAGTGGCAGCCGCCTGTGCTGTGGTGTGGGAGCCTCAGAAAGAAGCTGGGGGTAAGGAGGTCCCCGAAACTCTGGGAGCTTTGAGGTCAACTAAAAGGAGCCCAGGAGCCCAGAGAGCTTCTCCTGGTTTTAACAGATATTACTGGACCCACTTTTTATTCGGATGGGATGATATGCATCCCTGCATCATCTTCACATGTCCCCAACTCACACATAGGAATATGTCCCTCCCCCAGTTGCTGACATTTTCAACATGGTGCCCTCCTCCCACTGGCCTCACCAGTGATGTTGAAGTCTTGTTTGCACTGGCAGCTCCATGTGCCATCATCTGCTTTGCAGTCCTCATCTGCACTGCACTCCTCACATGTCCCCATCACGGAGCTGGGGTCTATGGGATCACAGACACAGGTGGTCAACAGGGATGCTCCCTGGTCTCTTGTGGTGCCCACCCAGGTCTGGAGTGTGGGGGCGGGGCACCCACTCACCTGTGCAGTAGGCCAGATAGCACTCGGGGGGTGCGGTCAGGTTGTAGACATAGTAGCCACCAGCACAGGCCTTCACTTGGACAGGCGCGTCCCACTGGCAGCAGTGGCCACTCCAGTGTGCGCAGGCTCTGCGGTTCACTATGCCCTCGTCACTGGATGGGTGCGTGCCATTGAGCCACATGGTCGCGGCCGTGTTGCAGTGCAGGACCGGCACGCAGGTGTCTGCCAGGCGCACACCACCCGGCCCCATGAAGCGGTACCAGCCGCTCAGGCCCAGGTCACAGGTGTAACCCGCCCCATACTCTGTGCTGCGCCAATACTCATCTAGGACGTGGTACTCCTGGCACGGGTCCACGCACACCAGCGTGTCACCTTCGGGCACACAGTCCAGTCCCGGCCCACAGGAGCCCGGGGAGCACTCGCAGTGCTGCCCGTCCCCCAGGTAGCCGGCAGGACAGACACATGAGTAATTTCCCTTGGTATTGACGCAGGTGGCTAGGGCGTGGCAGTGGCTGAGCCCTGGCTGGGCACACTCATCCACATCGGTGCACCCCAGCCCAGGTGTCAGACGGAAACCGGCAGCGCAGGTGCACAAGTAGGAGCCCGGCGTGTTCACACATCTGCTGCCCTCGGAGCAGTTGTGGGCCCCAGGAATGACACATTCATCCAGGTCCGTGCACAGAAGGCCGTCGCCAGTGAAACCCACCTGGCAGGAACATGTTGTGACAGTCCCGTCCTCCATGCAGTTGGCATTGCTGTGACATTCAGAGCAGCTTCCTGTGGACAGAAGAGACCAGCTTCAGAGTGGGGACAGCGGGGCCAGTGGTCACTCAGAGTCCTCCTGCATCCCTCAGGGTACCATGTTATTTAAGACTTGGTCCCTGGATGAGTCTCTCCAAAACGACTAAACAAACCCCCCACCCCCCGATGATTCCACTGTGCATTCTTCTATGTTAAGCATTGCTTCAAACTGTGTCTTCTTTCAAAATATCTGCATTTCCACATTCAGAGGAATAATACAGAGTTCTTGGTAAGACTTAGGTAACCCTTTTAGGTTGCCCCTTCCCCACCTTTGAACATTTAATTTCTTTTGCTCAGATCTTCTCTGCCTCCCTTCTGAAGACTTCCCCTATTCTGCCTGAAAGGGGCCGTCACACTTTGTGTGATGTTCTCCATGACAGTAAAAACAATGAAGATAATGAACTGTCTTCTATTAAGCACTTACTCTATGCTAGACATCGGGATTGTGCTTTTCACTCATTATCTCATTGAATCCTCCCCAATGGGCCTGTAGAATTGCTTTTGTATTTACCCTAATTTTAAAGATGAGCAAACTGGGGTTCCAAGGGTTTAAGCCACTTGCTCTGTTGGTAAGGAGCAGAGCCAGGACACAAACCTAGGTAGCAGGACCACAGAGTATATGCTCTTAACCTCTTAACCATGACACTGAAATGGCATTTACTGTGCCCCAAAGTACTCCAGCTCAGGGGAGACACCCAGCTCCCTTCTCCAGGGAGAAGCTGAAAGCTAGATGAGGAAAATGCAAGACCCAGTGGAATGACCTCTTAAGAGTGCAGGGGGATGGGGCACCTGGGTGGCTCAGTGGGTTAAGCCTCTGCCTTCAGCTCAGGTCATGAGCTCAGGGTCCTGGGATTGAGCCCCGCATCAGGCTCTCTGCTCAGCAGGGAGCCTGCTTCCCCCTCTCTCTGTCTGCCTGTCTCTCTGCCTACTTGTGATCTCTCTCTCTGTGTCAAATAAATAAATAAAAACTTTAAAAATAACAAAAAGAATCCAGGGGGAGGTGTTTAGGAGTCACTTAGGTGTGTTCAGATCTCCAGTGGGGTTGAATATGTTCTTTCCCTTGCAGTAAAGTGCCAGGGGACCTTAGTGGTATTCTAGACTCTTGCCTCTCAATGTGTGATCCAAAGACCACAGCATCAGCTTCACCTGAGAGCTTGTCAGAAATGCACAATCACAGGGCCTACTGAATCAGAATCTGCATTTTAGCAAAGTTCCCATCTGAGTCCTGTATACATTAAAGTATAAAAAATGGGTTTAGAGGGCGCCTGGGTGGTTCAGTGGGTTAAAGCCTCTGCCTTCAGCTCAGGTCATGATCCCAGGGTCCTGGGATTGAGCCCCGCATCAGGCTCTCTGCTTGGCAGGGAGCCTGCTTCCCCCCTTTGTATCTGCCTGCCTCTCTCCCTACTTGTGATCTCTGTCTGTCAAATAAATAATAAATAAAATATAAAAAAAATGGGTTTAGAATAAATCAAATACTAAGCAATATAGGAGAGGGAGCCAGATCTCCTCTGTTGACAGCAGCATTGTTCCCTGTGCACACACACACGTAAACACACACATACACCCCACTTACTTGCTTCCAAGGTTTCAATGGATGAAGCTATGATGACCCAAAAGGTTACCGTGACTACCATCCACACTGGGGTCAGGGAGGAAAGTTGCCCCATTCTTTCTGCTCTTCACAATTACTTCTGGTCTGGGGAGAACCTGCCCAAAAGCAAAGACAGGTTGACCCCTTGGGATTTCCTCCCTGTCTGTGATGCCTGGAGTCCTGTGGAACAGAGACAGATGGGATGATCTTACTCACTTCCTCACAGTGTTTTGGGAGGAGGGCTTTGGCCATGTACTGTACAACTCCAGAAGATGCCATTTATATGAACTACAGAAGGTGTACAGTGTTGTGGCCCTTGCCTTGGTGGTTTTCCCATCTGTGACCCCAGACTTACTCCCACCCACATATTAGCCTCTGCTCTCCCAGTCTCAGTGCATCTGGAAGAACTGAGTCTCATTTGGAATAGGAAGCAGCAAGGTGGAGTAGTGTGTTCCAGACTCACCATCTTACTGGAGGCAGCTTTGGGTTTTCCCAGCCCACTCCCGACCCCCTGCTGGGATACTTACAACTTGCCCAGGTCCATTTATTCACTCAGCAAACATTTATGAAGTAGCTACGAAGTGCCAAACGGAGCTACAGTCCAAGGAAAGCAATGAATAGGACAGGCAAGATCCCTAACTTTGTGCAGCCCATATATTGCAAAGTTGCTTGAGATATGACTAACCTTCACAGTGGATTTTAGTGTTTCCAGAGTAGTCGTTTATTATTTCACTCAATTGGTCAGATAATCCTAGGTAGGTATTACTACTGCTTCCATTTTTACAGCAACAAACCAGGGGAGTAGATGTTGGTTAAATATGTGGGACCTGGAGACTGTCACCAGCATCTAAATCCCTGTTTTACTAATCACTAACAATGTAACACTGGGCAAGGATTACAGTTCGCTAAGAATTCGGTTCCTCATCTATGAACTACGGATCATTGCTTCCACAAACTGAGTGCCTAGGATGTGCCAGGCTCAGTTTGAAGTCCCTGTGATCAAAGAACTTGTGTTCTGGAACTGTATTTTCCAAGCTTTTGTGACCACGATCTGTTAAAAGGAAAATATCTTTTGCCGTCACCTGATGTAGGTGCCTGTGTGTGTGCATGGGTACACACACGGTGCATACACGCACACAGACACACACACAAAATATAAGTTTTATAAAGTCCTTACTGCTATATGCATTGCTTGCTGACATAGTTGATAACATTTAATTAAAAGAAAATTTTGGATATAAGCCACAAACAATTTCATGACCTACTAATGGGTCGTGACCTGTACTTTGAAAACACTGAGGCAGATGATAACTGACTACATTTTGTCATGGGGGTTAATCAAAGCAGGGCCTGGCATATAGCAAATGCTATTATTGTTCACTACTCTATCCCCAGTGCCTGGTACAGAGTAGATACTTTGCTGGTATTTGTTGAATGAGTGAAGAAATAAGTAGTCATTGATACTAGAAAAGCACAGCCTCAAAGAGAGGGAGATTGACCAACCGAAGACAATGAAGCCAGTAGTCAGCAGAGGAATGACCTAGTCTGGGTCTGACCAAGGAGTCCAGTTTCTTCATTTACTTCCCCTCTCCCCCAAGCAGAAAGGGAATCAGCAGAGAACTAGGTGGGGAGAAGTGGCTAAGAAAAGAGAGCCGTAGATAGTCTTACCTGAAGCCAGAGAGATAGAATTAGTCCGTTGACAAGTGTTTGCGTCCTATATATCTATCTGCCCCTGGTTGGCAGTCTCTCCTCCAATTATTCTCCGGTTCTGTTTCTTGAGATTGTTTTCTTGAGGGTGGAATGTTTTCCCCTTTGGGCACAGTGCTTTCCTGTCCTAGGATGTCAGATTGTTGTTCTTTTTCCTAATATGTGAACACCCCAAATGATTGACATTGGGGGTCAAACTTGTGCCTGCAAATATAAGGCTTCAGTTTTGCACCTTTTGGCATAAAGAGATTCCTTAGTTAGAAATTAACTGGAAAAGCAGTGCCAAGGTACTAGGCATTTTCTTGGTCATTGAGAAGGACAAGGTGGACCCAAAGAGCCAGGCAGAGGCCTGTATCCAAAGCCAGGGTGTGCTGGGGCAAAAGGGGTTTTTTATTGCCCCCATTAGGACATGCACCTGTGGTTATTTGGGTTCCCTGCCCTGGGGAGGGCACCCTGCTAAAGCACACTCCATCCTCATGAGCTCCGCATGAGCAGGAGAGGAGGTGGATGTGGCTGAAGGTCAAAGCCAGAAGATAATTCAGACATTACCAGACCAGACCCATTCTGTGAAGCAAGGAATCTTGACTTTCTATGAGGATAGCCCCCCTAGGGAAGTGGATAACTTCGTGACTAAGTAGACTGACTTTTGAGTCAGTCCATCGGGCTCCCGATCAGCCATTTATTGAGTGCAAGAAGACTCATTTCTTTAATAATCTTCCTGAGGTCATTTTCATTGTCTGTAAAAGGAGAGTACCTATCTCTTAAAGTTGTTATGGTAGTTAAAGAAGAAGATGGTGAGAACAGAGGTGGTGTGAAGATTCTACCCATCAATACTGCTTTGCTGATGTATAGTCATAGGGGTCAAAATGGCAGAGCCTGGGCTTAAGCCCATGGGTCCTGACCCAGTCCCATGTAGATGGCAATCCTTTCTAAGAGTCAGTCCCATAGAGAGAAATTTAATGTGTGTAAACTTTCTCATCCTGTCTCATTTAGTGGTAGGGTAACCATCAGCACTATGCAGTTGTCTCCTCAGGATAATTCTGTAGGAGTGAAATTTCTGGGTCAAAGAGATGATACTTTTTTTTAAAATATGTATTTTGTAAAGATGTTATTTATTTATTTGACACAGAGAGAGAGCACAAACGGGGGAGTGGCAGACGGAGGGGGAAAAACAGCTTCCCGCTAAGCAGAGAGCCTGATGTGGGGGCTTGATCCCAGGACCCTGGGATCATAACCTAATCCTAGGCAGACGCTTACCTGCCTGAGCCACTCAGGCATCCCAAGGTGGTGCAGTTTTAAGAATTTTGATACCTCTTCCCAAACAGCACCTCAGAGAGAGATTTTTAAAAACAACTAGTTTACTTTTCCTACCCCCTTAACCCCCACCCCCATTGCATCTCCACTTCCTCATATCAGGGAGATCATATGATAGTTGTCTTTCTCCGATTGACTTATTTTGCTAAGCATAATACCCTCTAGTTCCATCCATGTCGTCGCAAATGGTAAGATTTCATTTCTTTTGATGGCTGCATAGTATTCCATTGTATATATATATACCACCTCTTCTTTATCCATTCATCTGTTGATGGACATCTAGGTTCTTTCCATAACTTGGCTATTGTGGACATTGCTGCTGTAAACATTCGGGTGCACGTGCCCCTTCGGATCACTACGTTTGTATCTTTAGGGTAAATACCCAGTAGTGCAATTGCTGGGTCATAAGGTAGCTCTATTTTCAATTTTCTGAGGAACCTCCATGCTGTTTTCCAGAGTGGTTGCACCAGCTTGCAATCCCACCAAAAGTGTAGGAGGGTTCCCCTTTCTCCACATCCTCGCCAGCATGTCATTTCCTGACTTGTTCATTTTAGCCATTCTGACTGGTGTGAGGTGGTATCGCATTGTGGTTTTGATTTGTATTTCCCTGATGCCCAGTGATGTGGAGCACTTTTTCATGTGTCTGTTGGCCATCTGGATGTCTTTGCAGAAATGTCTGTTCATGTCCTCTGCCCATTTCTTGATTGGATTATTTGTTCTTTGGGTGTTGAGTTTGCTAAGCTCTTTATAGATTTTGGATACTAGCCCTTTATCTGATATGTCGTTTGCAAATATCTTCTCCCATTCTGTCAGTTGTCTTTTGGTTTTGTTGACTGTTTCCTTTGCTGTGCAAAAGCTTTTGATCTTGATGAAATCCCAATAGTTCATTTTTTCCCTTGCTTCCCTTGCCTTTGGCGTTGTTCCTAGGAAGAAGTTGCTGCGGTTGAGGTCGAAGAGGTTGCTGCCTGTGTTCTCCTCAAGGATTTTGATGGATTCCTTTCTCACATTGAGGTCCTTCATCCATGTTGAGCCTATTTTCGTGTGTGGTGTAAGGAAATGGTCCAATTTCATTTTTCTGCATGTGGCTGTCCAATTTCCCAAAACCATTTGTTGAAGAGGCTGTCTTTTTTCCATTGGATATTCTTTCCTGCTTTGTCGAAGATTAGTTGACCATAGAGTTGAGGGTCTATTTCTGGGCTCTCTATTCTGTTCCATTGATCTATGTGTCTGTTTTTGTGCCAGTACCATACTGTCTTGATGATGACAGCTTTGTAATAGAGCTTGAAGTCAGGAATTGTGATGCCACCAGCTTTGGCTTTCTTTTTCAATATTCCTTTGGCTATTCGAGGTCTTTTCTGGTTCCATATACATTTTAGGATTACTTGTTCCATATCTTTGAAAAGATTGGATGGGATTTTGATAGGCATTGCATTAAATGTGTAGATAGCTTTAGGTAGCATAGACATTTTCACAATATTTATTCTTATAATCCATGAGCATGGAACATTTTTCCATTTCTTTGTGTCTTCCTCAATTTCTTTCATGAGTACTTTATAGTTTTCTGAGTATAGATTCTTTGCCTCTTTGGTTAGGTTTATTCCTAGGTATCTTATGGTTTTGGATGTAATTGTAAATGGGATTGACTCCTTAATTTCTCTTTCTTCTGCCTTGTTGTTGGTGTAAAGAAATGCAACTGATTTCTGTGCATTGATTTTTAATTTTTTTTTAAGATTTCATTTATTTATTAGCCAGAGAGAGAGAGAGAGAGAGAGCGAGCACAAGCAGACAGAGAGGCAGGCAGAGGGAGAAGCAGGCTCCCTGCCGAGCAAGGAGCCCGATGTGGGACTCGATCCCAGGACGCTGGGATCATGACCTGAGCCGAAGGCAGCCGCTCAACCAACTGAGCCACCCAGGCATCCCTGTGCATTGATTTTATATCCTGACACTTTACTGAATTCCTGTACAAGCTGTAGCAGTTTTGGAGTGGAGCCTTTTGGGTTTTCCACATATAGTATCATATCATCTGCAAAGAGTGATAGTTTGACTTCTTCTTTGCCGATTTGGATGCCTTTAATTTCTTTTTGTTGTCTGATTGCTGAGGCTAGGACTTCTAGTACTATGTTGAATAGCAGTGGTGATAACGGACATCCCTGCTGTGTTCCTGACCTTAGCGGAAAAGCTCTCAGTTTTTCTCCATTGAGAATGATACTTGCGGTGGGTTTTTCATAGATGGCTTTGATACTATTGAGGTATGTGCCCTCTATCCCTACACTTTGAAGAGTTTTGATCAGGAAGGGATGCTGTACTTTGTCAAATGCTTTTTCAGCATCTATTGAGAGTATCATATGGTTCTTGTTCTTTCTTTTGTTAAATAAAAAATGAAACAAGATGGGATCGGGAGGGAGACAAACCAAAAGCGACTCTTAATGTCATAAAACAAACTGAGGGGGGTGGGGGGGAGGGGGGTTGGGAGAGGGGGG
>RCUC01148148.1:0-52781 GCA_003697995.1 Taxidea taxus jeffersonii
CACACACACACACACACACACACACACACACACATGCACGCACTCACAATGCACACACAAAACCCTAAAATGAATCAAAGTCGTAGATATAAAGCCAGAAGGCATAAAACTCCTCAAAGAAAACATAGGCAACAAACTCTTGGAGCTAGGTCTTAACTTTATTCTTTTGGATCTGTCTCTTTAAGGAAGGGCAATAAAATGAAAAACCAATAATACATCAAATCACAAATTTTTTGCCCAGCCAAGGAAACCATCAACAAAACAAAAAGGCAGCCTACCTAATGGGGGATGATATTTGCAAGTGATATACCCAGCCAGGGATTAGTATCCAAAATATTTGAAGAACTCCTACATCTCAACACCAAAAGAACAGAAACAAGTGATTAAAAAATGGGCCAAAGACACGAATAGATATTCTTTGAAAGACAACATACAGAGGGCCAACTGACACATAAAAAAATGTTCAACATCATTAATCATCAGGAGAATTCAAGTCAAAACCACAATAAGGTATCTATCGTCTCATACCTGTCAGAATCGAAAAGAAAAGAAATAACAAATATTGGCAAGACTGTGGAGAAAAGGGAATTTTGTGCATTGTTGCTGGGAATGTAAATTGGTGTATTCATAATGCACATGAGTATAGAGAGTATAGAGGTTCCTCAAAAAAATTAAAAATGGAAATAACATAATATCCAGAAAATCTATTCAAGGTGTCTATTTGAAGAAAATGAAAACATTCACTTGAAGAGATATATCCACCATATATTTATTACAGCATTACTACTGTAGCCTGGATATGGAAGCAACCCATGTGTCCAACTATAGATGAATGTATAAAGAAGTAATATATATGTTATACATATAATATATATAAATATATGCACACATACATATATACACAATGGAATATTACTCAGCAATAAAAAAGAATAAAATTTTGTCATTTTTGACCTAGAGGTTTTAACGCTAAGTAAACGCTAAGTAAAATTAGACAGTGAGAGGCAGATGCCATATTATTTAACTGGTAATGCAGAATATGAAAACAAACAAAACAGAAATAGTGTCATATATAGAAACCAAAGTTGTGATTGCCATAGGGGAGCAGGGAAAAGGGGTGGCTAATAATTTAATATTCAAATCTCTGGCATGGTGTTATTGTTCAATATTGTTCACTGTTGTATTTTGTTTTTTTCATCAGAAACCTAAATATCTTATTTACAAATAACAAAATTGATTGCAAGTATATTAAAAACTAAGGCAGAAAAATTGAGAAGATAAGTTTGGAGGGATGCCTGGGTAGCTCAGTCTGGGGAGTTAAGCATCTGCCTTCAGCTCAGGTCATGATCCTGGGGTCTTGGAATTGAGCCTTGCTTCCAATTCCTTGCTAGGTGGGGAGACCACTTCTTCCTCTCCCTTGCCCCTCCCCCCCCACTTGTGCTCATACCCTCTCTCTCTCAATAAACAAATATGATTTTTTAAAAAAAGATAAGTTTGGGGGCACCTGGGTGGTTCATTGGGTTAAAGCCTCTGCCTTTGGTTCAGGTCATAATCCCAGGGTCGTGGGATAGAGCCCCTCATCAGGCTCCCTGCTCAGCAGGGAGCCTGCTTCCCCCTCTCTCTCTGCCTGCCTCTCTGCCTACTTGTGATCTCTCTCTGTGTGTCAAATAAATAAATAAAATCTTTAAAAAAATAAGTTTGGAAATTGATGTCTTTGTGACAGTAGCAATAAATTTGAAAATGTATTAAGTCTTCAGAATTCATGCCAAGTATCATTAAATATCTGTTAAGAGGATGATGATTTTAGAATATTTTCAGTATAATAGAAATGACATAACAAAGGCATAAGAAAAAATATGTAATGCCAAGATTTAGCAACCTTCTCTAAAAGTAAAAGTTAAACATCTAAGATATTTTTCATAAGGTCTATGTACTCAGTGTGAATCAGATGGAAGGAAACAGTCTGGGTGGTCAAGTCTCTGGCCCCAGTATCTTCTGGAACATAAAAATTTCTTAGGGGCACTTGCCAAGGTACAAACTAAATGACACACTACAAGCTCAAAGCCTTTACATTCTGGAGGTGTGTGTGAGATACACTGGCTTCAAAATAGCCCAAGTGTAAGAATTTCCTGTCCAAATTTTAAGTGACACACTGATGAGAAATCTACTTTTTCCACTATTGCCTCACTCAGCTCTTATAGGGCCGGCAGTCTGTGAAGACCACAGATACTGTCTGTTTACAAGAGTAACCTGGTCTCCCACTGGAAGATGCCCGACTCTCTGGTCAACAGAAGGTATGTCACTCCTCTGCTGTCTCTCTCTTAGCTGCCTCATTTTCTGGTAGATTACAAAAGCTGGATAAGATATGCTTGAGGTACAATTAATATACAATCAAATCACAGAGAACATTAGTATATTTATTCCAAAAATTCAGGGTAACAAACAAGAATGGATATGAAATATCTTGGAGAATTTCCTAAAATATTTGAATTCTTACCTGTAGAGGAATAATAATATATGCATGCACATAACTGTGTTTGCAGATCAATTTAATTTCAGGTGAAAGCCATAAGCATCATAAAAAGGAACACTTAACTTGGATTTGTCATCAGTTATAATTATATATATTATTTTATATTTAGCCCAGTCTTAAAAAATAGATTGTTAAAATGAATCTATTAAATCATAATGGTCAAACATAATTCCTCATACATTTGCTTAGATGAATGAAAGCAATCTGATTTTTCATAAAAAAGCAAGATGAGGTACCTTCTGCAAAATGTTAATTTAAACTTAACTACAGGGGCGCCTGGGTGGCTCAGTGGGTTAAGCATCTGCCTTCAGCTCAGGTCATGATCCCAGGGTCCTGGGATTGAGCCCCACATTGATCTCTCTTCTCAGCAGGGAGCCTGCTTTCCCCCCTTCTCTCTGCCTGCCTCTCTGCCTACTTGTGATCTCTGTCTGTCGAATAAATAAATAAAATCTTTTAAAAAATAAATAAAAATAAACTTAACTACAAATATTCAAAAGACCTTTTTAAAAACATACCCAAACGTGGCAAAAAAAAAAAAAAAGACATTCAATACTGAAAAACACTCCTGTCTAATGAATTATGTCACATAGTCTAAAAGGTATGAATGCTTTATATGCATTATATTTTAATTCACATTTTGGATTAGTAAAAACTAGGTAATTAGACACAAAGTAACTTTATAAAGATCATACTTTGTAAGCTTGAGATCCAAGAGTAATTTCAGATTTCACTTATTACATAGCTCATTGATTGAATTATGAAATTACACTTCTTTGATTTATTAGAATTCTTTATACAACTAAATCTGTCCACATTGCCTTTGACATTCATAGATTTTTCTGTGGTTTGTACCACCAGTTGTCTTCCATAAATGATCTACACTTTTATTTACCATTTACGATTTCATATCTTTATCATTAAATCAATGGTCAATTTCTGGTATTATATAAGCACTTTTAAAAATATATTTTCGTCTTTGCTTTCAATGTTCGTATTTCCAAATAAGTTTAGGGTGTCATGTAATATTTTTCAACATATAAAGTTTTTCTTTTAAAATTAAATGATTTCTAGAACTCCACAGTTATTCAAAATAAAAATTCACTTGATAACACTGCACGACCTTTCAGTAAGGAAATGTAAATCCCCCAATGACAGACATATACTACAGGAAAATCCTGCATGTGCTAAAACTAGTACTCTCAATCTTAGACCACTCAATTTTTAACCAATTTTAAAAGTTGTCAAAAAAGTTGGTACAGCATTTTTTATACAAGTTTTTAATTTTAACCCAGTTATTCCACTATCATTGAAATGTTCTATTGAATCTGACCTTACATTGATAAGGACAATATTATTTCTGAATTCCTTTCTTCTTCCCTAATTTATTGTTTTACATTGTTCCAACCAGTACTATCATGTCAAACATAGAATACTATCGTAAAAACAATGTATTCTATCATGAAATGCTTCTTTAAAGCTCTAAGGAAGGTAGTACCAGATTTTTCATTGTTCAACAGAAAATGAGTAATACCACTCACCACACACTCCACCCAGTGTGATTGTCTCTTGTCATCGCATACACTATTCATCAAGTCCTAGTACAGTCCCACTCCCTGTGCCTGATACCACGCAGCTGCAGAGATGAATAACCAAGGAGTTACCTATGCAGAACTCAGTCAGGTTAAGAGTTCAAGAAGACAGCAAGTGAAAGCTAAGGACACTAAAAGTCCCATTTCAGAAACTGAGCAGGAAATAACCTATGCAGAATTAAATCTTCAAGATGCTTCAGATCTTCAAAATGCTTCTCAGGATCCTCAAGGGAACAGCAAGAACTCCTACTGTAAAGGTAAAACATGTAATACACACGCAGTATATCTGTAGTATGATGTACTATGATGTGCAGTTGGGCTGCAGAAGTGCAAAGAATGAGTAGGGAATGATCTTCCATATTTCTCATTTCTGGAGATCAGAGCTTGAAGTTGCAATATAGTGTAATTGATATCTGAAGACTAACTTTGTTCCAGCCTTGTTATAATTTGTAATCTTTACCAACATCTCCTGGGGTAATAAATTTACTGTAAATGCAATGGTATATTCTGAGAAATGATTATAACAATAGATACATGTTTGGGGTCCAAATTTTTATATGTGACTCCCTGTGCATTGTTGGTTCTATTGTATGTAAATTTCCTAAAGGATTATTTCTGCCAGTCCTTTCTCAGTGTTTTCATTTCTCTTCCAATTATTTACCTTCATGTCCAGGAAAGCTCATTGCTGGGATCCTGGGCATCATTTGCCTTGTCTTGATGTCCACTGTGGTCACAATAGCTGTTATTCTCTGTAAGTGTTTGAATGACTACAAGGGAATTTTTCACTTTAATGATTATCAGTACCTTGAAATATTGCATAATATTATGGAATTGTATTATCTCATTTTAATGCATGTATGCTCTCAGTGTGGAATGGTTACTCTGAATTTGTCAAAATTAGAAATAATAGAATAATTGTAGAGAGTATTACACACATACTCAGATTTCATAGCTCAAAGACAAGTTATAGGAGAGACCTTATGGAGATATACAAATTAATTCTTGAGATTGGTTAAATCAAATACTGTAAGATATAGTGAAGTTTGGTCTTTAGGTTTTTGAAATATTTTCCTCCACATCTTCATTATTTTATTAACTATTTTTGATAAGTCAATTTTATTGCAGAACTTCCTCATTCTAAATAATAGACCAAATTTCAAATTAAGAAACTCACATCATTATGATTTATTTAATATTAAGTTTTTGTGAGGATTACTTCAATTTTTCTAGTTACTGAAGGAATGGAGCAGAACAAAACACTCCTGGAAGCAAGGATCCAAAAAGGTACGATCATTTTCTGAACTCTGATATTAACATAGTTTTCTATTTTATCTCTATCTTAGACAAGGAAAAGATGATAATAGATTCTTTTGGGGAAAATAAATTAGAAAAATTATGTAATAAAGTTTCAGAAATAATGATTGTAGGAGAGTATTACTTCTAATGTAATAATCTGAAGAAATACTCATTCAAATTTCCATATCCATTGTTACCCATGGCCTCAAATTTCCTCCTGCTATAACAGGGATAAGGGATAAATCTGAAATAATGGTTTCCTCCCGTGACTCTCATGACATGGAGAGATGGAAATTTTGGGGTGTTTACTCTATATGAACACATAAATTAGAGAATGATTGGCTAACCATTCTCTGTTGAGTGTGTAAGCATATTTTGTCCTATTTATACCATCCTGGGTATACATGGATATATTATGCACACATATATGTACACATAGGTGAGCATGTAAATTAATTTGAATTTGTTAATATTCAAAATTCTTTTGGATGACATGTCATAATCTTTCTCCAGCTTATCACTGTTGTCCGAAAGAGTGGCTTACATATTCTAACAATTGCTATTATATTAGCACTGAAAGAAAATCATGGAATGAGAGTTCAGTGTCCTGTGCTTCTAAGAACTCTGAACTGCTTTCCGTAGATGATGAAGAGGAAATGGTAAGATTCAGATGTTTACATTTTATTAAGAGCTTATCAGTTAATATTATAATATTATACTTGTAGAGTTCATCCATAGTTTCACATTTGTTTTTGTATTTATAGCTAATTGTTACTATTTTAAAGTCTGCTAATGTTCCATAGTTTGACTCTAAATATTTTATTTATATTTTATACTGTTAATGTACATTTGATAAATTCCAGTCTAGCTTTTCATAGAAAACTGTGCTTCTATATATGCTGTTTTGCCTAAATTAATCTTTACTATTTAATTTCACCACACATCAAAGAAACTAAGCCTATGATTGTGAAATTGATAACAAAGGAGCTAGAACCACATAATTACAAGTCAGATCCTGAAATAGAGGCTTAGAGCCTTTATTAGCCTTGCTAACTTTCATTTTATGTAATATATTTGCTTATTTTTGGACTTTATATCAATGGACTCATGAAGTGTGCAATTTAAATGTGTCACCTTTCACATGATATTTGTAACCCATCTCTATTATCAATTTGTCTATCGTTTGTGAATGTTCACTGCTTCTGTCTTACATGAATCTGACCTTTTAAAATCTATTCTCAGGAGCTCCTGGGTGGCTCAGTGGGTTAAGTCCTCTGCCTTCGGCTCAGGTTATGGACTCAGGGTCCTGGGATCCGGCCTCACATCGGGCTCTCTGCTCAGCGGGGAGCCTGCTTCCTCCTCTCTCTCTGCCTGCCTCTCTGCCTACTTGTGATCTCTCTCTGTCAAAATAAAATGAAAAAAATAATAAAATAAAATCTATTCTCAGAAATTTAGTCCTTTTAGTATGTGGGTATCATTAACAATTATTTTATGGAAAGCCTTTCCTTGCCTTTTTTCACATATTGTATGTATAATAATTTATGCATGACTATGTAGTAGTCATATAGTTAGGCATATAAATATAAAAGGCATATAAATATAGTAGTAATATATTTAGGCATATAAATATTACATTTATCATTTATCATCATAAAATACAAACACAGAACTATAACATTATAATTGTATTTATGTTTAATTATAATACCTTTTTTTCTCTAAGGATTAGAATGAAATTGCATGGTCATAGTTATGTGTATTTTTAATTTATTAAATTATTCCAATGTTTTTCTAATGTATTGTGTAAATACACATTTTATCAAATAGAACTTTGGTTCAAAATTCGGTAGTCTCAGAAAAATTAATTCAGTAGCCTCAGAAAAAATAATTCAATAAGTTCTGGTGGTTCTATAACAGTACTATTTTTCTGGGCCATGAATCATTAGGATATTATCTTTTGTGAGTATGAGAAGTCCTTTAGTGTGTCTCTTGCCCATTTCTCCTAGATGATGTCTTCTTTTCCTTCTTAGAAGTCCTTGTCATATTTTAGATATGAGCTCTTTTTTGAGTTTATAAGATACAAATACATTTTGATGCAGTGACTTACATTTTTACTATCATATTGGAGTTTTTAGTCACCAATATTTATTTATTTATTTGTTTATTTATTTAGTAATTTATTTATTTATTTGAGAGAGAGACACATACAGACAGTGGGAGCAAGCATGAGCAGGGGGAGGGGCAGCAGGAGAGGGAGAAGCAGATTCCTGGGCTGAGCAGGGAACCCAATAGGGGGCTGGATCCCAGGACTCTGATCATGACCTGAATTGAAGGCAGTCACTTAACCAACTGAACCACCCACATGCCCCAAGCACAAACATTTATTAATGTAACTCTAGTTCAGTTTATCATTTGGGTGTTAGTGATTGTTTTGGCCTTATTTCAGAAATTAGTCTAAACTAATGAATATAATTGCCTATGTTATTTTCTAGGATTTAGTTTTCTTTATTTTTTAACTCTTAAATAGGGTTTATAACCCATTGGGAATTTATTTTTTGTGTTGCTGTGTTTGTCATACTGTGAGATAATAGATTTATTTATTTATTTATTTTTATAAACATATAATGTATTATTAGCCCCAGGGGTACAGTTCTGTGAATTGCCAGGTTTACACACTTCATAGCACTCACCATAGCACATAGCCTCGGAGATAATAGATTTTTGTTGAATAATGCAGTTAGTGTCTAATAATTTTTCTCATTCAAGCATGCCTTTTTTCCACTATTTTTGACTGGAGAGAAAAAAACATCTTGGGGCTTTTGTCTGTCCCCGTTGGTACCGGTGGGTTGGCAGCCTCTCTGTCACCAGTATGGGACATGTGAGGGAAAGAGAAATTCCAGGAAACTCACCACCATGTCATTCTCAGATCTAGAGTACCTGGTTCTGTCAGCTTTCTTATCACCTACTGAATCTTCTTATTTTGTCTTTATGTCCAGGGGTTTTAGCTGTATTTGGTGGGAGGAATAGTGAAAAGTTTATCTTCTCTATCTTTCCAGAACCAGAAGTCTGATTTGTAGTGGTTTTAATGTGTATGTTCCTAAGATTAATAGTGTTGAACATCTTTTCCTGTACTCATTTGCCATCCATATGTTTTTGATGAAGTTAACTATTGAAATGTTTTGGTTATATTTTTAATTTTTGTAATTATACTTTGAGAATCCTTTATGTATCCTTGCAGCCAGTCTTTTATGAGATTATGATTTGTAAATATTTCCTCTGAAGTCTATGATTTACCTCTCTTTTCTATTCCAAGTGTAGAAATTATCCTGTTGAACTACTACACTTCACCAATTTGTTCTTTCATAGATCATGTTTTTGTTGTTCTGCTGTCTGCCCAACATTAGGTCATGCATTTTTTCTAATACATCTTCTTGAAATCTTATCATTTACATTTATTTATGATCAATTTTAACAGTTTTGTACATAGTATAAAGTATATATTTATTAATAATATTTAATACTCCAGTCTTTCCACAATATTTTTTGAAAAGACTATACTTCCTCTACTGAATTATTTGTATCTTTGTTGAAATCTACATTCCATATGTGTGGATATAAATTTTGCACTTCTGTTTCATTAATCTCCTCATGTATTTTTATGTCAATTTCATACTTTAAAAACCATTCTTTTTTTAAACATTGAGTTTATACTAGTTCTTTCCAGAGTAATGCGTATTCTAGATCTTTGCATGAATGTTTCCTACTTATTTCTATCTTGCTAAAGATATTTTTTAAAATAAGAGTGGGGCGCCTGGGTGGCTCAGTGGGTTAAGCCGCTGCCTTCGGCTCGTGTCATGATCTCAGGGTCCTGGGATCGAGTCCCGCATCGGGCTCTCTGCTCAGCAGGGAGCCTGCTTCCTCCCCTCTCTCTCTGCCTGCCTCTCTGCCTACTTGTGATCTCTCTCTGTCAAATAAATAAATAAAATCTTTTAAAAAAATAAAATAAGAGTGACTATTAATTGTATTAATTGCCTTCTGCATCAGGGAAATCATTTCCTTTGATCTTCTTTACTCTGCTAATATGATGAAGTATGACTACAGAATTTCAAATGTAAATCCAACATGGTATTGTTTCAATAAATCTACTTATTTGTCATAGTCCTTTATTTTTACACATTGTCCAAATCTATTTATGAATGCCACAAACATGTAATTTCCTTTTTTTTTAGCATTTCCATCAAAATGCACATAACACATATTTTATTAGCTCCTTTTTTCTACCCTCAAGGGTTTCTTTTTGGTGTTCAATTAGCATTACATTTTTCCTTATTCATAAACATCTAAATATTCTGTAACTGAGTGTGAAAAGCTTTCTGAATGACAGATTAAATTGTATTAGAAGTTGTGACAACACTTCTGATATTTTTATTTCTTTTTGTTTTTGTTTTCACAAGTTGAATTTTGTAGGATTTTTTCAATTTTATGTCTAGTTTTAAATATGTTTGCATATTTTCAAAATATTCTCTTATGGTAATTTTATTGTGGTATAATGTACATACAGATGGATGCAATTTTACATGCCAAAAGATGCCAATCGATGGCTGCATTTTCAAGAGTCACCATCATGTGGAATGAGAATACTAATATTACCATCACTACAAAATGGCCCTTTCATGTTCTAATCTGCATTTAACACTTCACATAAATGGAATCATACAGTATGGATTCTTTCTTTCTTGGCTCTTTCAGGGGAAGCAAAACTTGTGCAATTCTTCTATATAGTTGCATGAGGTTTTCAATTGTCCAAACTCATTTCTGTTCCATTGTCTGATTCTACTAAAATTTATTCATCCATACCACTGCTGATGCTCTTGGATATTTGGGAGTTGATCCATTTGGGGCTACTGTGAGTTATTCTACTATACATAATTCAGAATCAGCTTTCAGATAAATATACGTTTATCATTTCCTTCTTCCCTAACTTTAATTGGCTCTTCTCTGTATAGCTTCTTGAGAAGGTAATCAGGTCATACATTTTATAACATTCTTCCTTTTGAGTAGAAGTGACAAAACTTCACATTGTCTCTAAACACCACTTTAGTTTCACTCTAAAATTTTGATAGAGCCTCAGTTTAGTATCATCCACTACAAGGTATATTCACAGATTTCATCTTTGAACTATACATTTTTCGGAAGTATAGCACTTTCCCACAAGTTTAAAAATTGCCCACATGTCTTTCCATTGTTGCCTCTAATTTATTCCTTTGTCTATTACTTTGAATATCTCCATTCTTCAAAAATTTGATCCCTATTTATGACCTCGACCCCTTTCTCTATATGTCAGTTATGTCAGGCTTGTTCCTACTGCTTGGATAGTCTTCCATAGGCCTCCTGACTTTGTGATTAGCTGTTCTCTCCTTACGAATGGAACAGCGTTTAAATCTCCAACTATACCATTAAATTGTTTATTTATCCTTCCAAATCTGTCAGTTTCTATTTCATGTGTTTGAAGTTTCTGTTGCAAAGTGAATAATATATGTTTG
Source organism: Taxidea taxus jeffersonii (assembly GCA_003697995.1). Lineage (NCBI taxonomy): Eukaryota > Metazoa > Chordata > Mammalia > Carnivora > Mustelidae > Taxidea > Taxidea taxus. Next base: position 10,962 of record RCUC01148148.1, read on the forward strand.
TAATTGTTTTTAGCTTCCTCTTATATTGAGAGCCTTACCATGTTGAAATATTTCTTTTAATTTCTAATAATATTTCTTGTTTAAACAGTTACCTTGTCTGATATTAGAATAGCCATTTCTTCTTACTTATGGGCTGACAGTTTGTAGGGTAGATCTTTTGTTATCCATTTTTTTACACCTATTTGTGCCTTTGAGTCTAACACGTGTCTGTTACAGAAAGCATTTAGTTGGATCTTACCCTTTCATTTGGGAGACAATTTTTATCTTTTGATTGAAATATTTATTTAATTCACATGTATATCTTTAATGGGATAGTTGGGGTTGGGTCTACCATTTTGCTACTTATTCTATGTCTGTGTCTTTTTTTTTTTTTTTTAGATTTTATTTATTTATTTTTCAGAGAGAGAGGGAGAGAGTGAACGAGCACAGGCAGACAGAGAGGCAGGCAGAGGGAGAAGCAGACTCCCTGCCGAACAAGGAGCCTGATGTGGGACTCGATTCCAGGACGCTGGGATCATGACCCGAGCCGAAGGCAGCTGCTTAACCAACTGAGCCACCCAGGCGTCCCCTATGTCTGTGTCTTGATTTCTTCTTCCATGTTGCCTGACAACTTTTGTATTAAACATGTGTTATTTTAGTGCTCCATTTTAATTCCTCTATTTTTGTCTTAACTATATTCTTAAGTTATTCCTTTGTAGGAGCTGTAGGTATTACAAATATATGTTTTGTTTGTTTCTGTTAGCTAAAATAGACATATAACATTGTATAAATTTAAGCATACAATGTGTTCATTTGATACACTTATGTATTAGAGTATGATTACTAAGATAATGCTAGATAACACTTTTTTCATGTTATGTATTTATCATTTTTGTGGGTATTGAGAGCAGCAAAGATTTAGTCTTACCAACTTTGAAGTTTATAATACAGTAATGCTGACTACAATCACTACATTGTACATTAGATATCCAGAACTTATTATCTACTAGTTGCTACTTTGTATTCTTAAACATCTCCCCAATTCCCCCTACCTCACAGCCTCTGCTAAACAATATTCTGTTCTTTGCTTTTACAAGTTCATTTTTTTTAGATTCTCCATATAAGTGAGATGACAGTATTTGTCTAACTCCATCACACTTTTGTCACTTATTATAATGTCTTCAAGATCCATCAATTTGTCACAAATAGCATGATTTTCTTCTTTCTCATGTCTGAATAATATTTCAATATGCATAAATATATGTGTGCAAGCTTGTGTATATGTATATATAGTACATTCTTTAATAATTTATCTGTTGACAGATGCTTAGGTTCCTTTCATAATTGGCTGTTGTGAATAATGTTGTAATGAGAATGGATATGCAGATATAACTTTGAGATAATGATTTCAGTTCTTTTAAATATACACATAAGAGTGGCATTACTGATTCTTATAGTAGTTTTATTTTTAATTTCTTAAAAACCACCACACTATTATCCATTTGGCAATACCGATTTACATTTCCTTCAAGGGACTTGCTTTTCTTGACATGCTCACCAAAATTAGAAAACTCTTATCTTTTTGAAAAAAAAAAAATCCTAACAGGTGTGAGGTGATATTTTATTGTGGTTTGTTGGCATTTCCCTGATGATTAGTGATTTAGAGCACCTTTCACATATCTTTTGGCCTTTTGTATGTCTTCAGAAAAATGTCTTCTTGGGTCTTTTTGCCCATTTTAAAAATTGCATTATTTTCTTTGTTTTTACCACATTGTGTGAGTTCTTTATATATATTGGGTATTAGTCCCTTATTTGATATATAGTTGATAAATATTTTCTCCTGTTCTTTGCATTGTTCTTTCCTTTTTTTTTTTTTTTTGTTTCCCCTGCTGTTCAGAAGCTCTTTAGTTTAATGCAGTCCTACTTTTTTATTTTAGCTTTTGTTGCCTATGCTTTTGGTGACTTATCCACAAAATCATTTCCTCTATCAACATCCAATATCCTTACTCTTTGGCCTCTACTAGTGATTTTATATTTTTATATGTCTTTATGTTACTTATTTTTGTCATTTTTCAGCTTTAAGAATTCACTTTAATGGGCACCTGGGTGGCTCAGTGGGTTAAGCCTCTGCCTTTGGCTCAGGTTATGATCTCAGGGTCTTGGGATTGAGCCCCGTGTCGGGCTCTCTGGTCAGCAGGGAGTCTGCTTCCTCCTCTCTCTCTGCCTGCTTCTCTGCCTGCTTGTGATCTCTGTCTGTCAAATAAATAAATAAAATCTTTACAAAAAAAAAAAAAGAATTCACTTTAACATTTCCGTAGGTCTAATAGTTAAAATTTCTTCTGACACGTGGCATTAACCGACCACCACTGGGATCCATGCTTCTCCTTTCCTCTGACTGCCATCTGGGGTGAGAGTTAAAACTTTGACACACTATCCTAGGAGATGCTGGAAAAGTCTTCTTCAATTCTAAATGGCAGCTTTTCTCAGTGAGGTATTCTTGGTTGACGGGTCATTTTTCCATTAATCATGTTAAACATATCATCTCACTCCCTCCTGTATCATCCATGGGAAGAAATTCTTCCTGAGAGGATCCTTTTTGGTGTCTGGTTTGGCATGCTGACCTCAGAGCTCTCAAAGCAGTATTGGAGCTGTCATCCAGGATCAGGCACCAATGGAACCACCATAGCAACTGTGTGTTGGTACACAGGTCCACTTCGCTGTGGCTGTGGCACTGGAGTCTGGGATGGAGACATGTGCATGTATTTCCTGGAAACTGTACTTGGGTCTCAGAGGCTCACCATGTGACTCTGGCTGGCTGGAGGGAAGAATGTAGCAGTGACATGGGCTCTCAGATGACAAGATTCATTTGGGATGTGAGGCTGTGGGGCAGGATGTGGTAGCAGCATAGTCTGAGGACAATAAGCCGAAGTTTCAATTTTGTCCCAAGTAGCAGTCACAAGACAGCAGAAGCATGAACTAGTGGTGGTTTTTCCAAATCATGTGTCAGGACGCAAGGAGCTGAGCATAGAGCTCTAGAAGTTCTAGCCCCCAGTAACGTTCAAAGCTGTGACCTGGGAGCTGAAAGTGTGTCTTGGGATGCAGCAATACAGTACCACCAATGAGTACTCAGAACCCTACTAGGGAACCTACAAGATGGGTCTCAAGGCAGTGCAAGCTTGGCCCTAGCAATGATGGGTCAGAGCCTTGAGCTTCCATAGGTGGAGGAAAGGGTCCAAGTAGCAGCAATCTGGTGTTAGCAATGGCAGTTCAGAGTCCAGGCCTGGGATGGGGTTGTGGTTCAGAGCAGGAGAAGCACCATTTACAGTGAAGACCCAGAGCCATGACATGGAACCCGGTAGGTGGGGCATAACATCATGGAGTTTCATCCCTGTTGTAGGATGTGATAGGATTTCCTTCCTTTCCAAGGCTGAATAATATTATATTGGTATGTGTATACTATGTTTTCTTGATCCATTCATCTGTCAGTGGACATTTGGGCTGCTTCAACCTCTTGGCTCCTGTGAATAATACTGTAGTCAGCATGGGTGTACAGATATCTATTTGAGATCTTGCTTTCAATTCTTTTATATATTTCCTATATGTGGAGTTACTGATTCATATGGCAATTCTAGTTTCAATTTTTTGAAGAAGTTCCATACTGTTTGTCATATTTTCATAATAGCTCACCAATATTATTCCCAACAATAGTGTGTTGGTAAGACTCCTAACCAACACTTTTTTTAATACTATATATGTTAAGGAGTATGAGGAAATATTTGTTAGAGGTCTTGATTTGCATCTCTCTGATAACTAGTGATAATCCTCATTATCCTTTCATATGTTTTTAACCATTTGTATATTTTCTTTGGAAAAATCTCCATTTAATCATCTGCCCATTTTTAAATTGGGTTATTTGGTTTTTGTTTTTATTGTTACTCATATGATTCCTTATATATTTTGGATTTGAATCCTTTATTTGATATATGATTTGCATTTTTTTCATACTCTGTCATTTCATTCTCTTAATCATGCCCTTTGAGGCAGGGAAACATTTTAGTTTAATGTAACCCATTTGTCTATAAGGGACTTTTCCTTTGTGGTCTTTGCCTTTGGTGTCATATCAAGAAATCCTTGCCAAATACAATGTTGTTCCCTTTCCCGCCATATTTTCTTCAAGGAATTTTACAGTTTTATATCTTATGTTTAAGTCTTTAACCTGCTTTGAGTTAACTTTAGTATATGGTGTAAATATTGGCCTCCAATTTCATTCTTTTACATTGAATAATCAGTTTCCCAACACCGTTTGTGAAAGATACATCCCTTCCCTATTGAATGGTCTTGGCACTCTCATAAAAAATGATTAGACCAAATACACATGGTTTTGTGTCTGGGTATATTTTGTAATTATTGTTTACATGGGGAATTTGGGCCTTCATGTATCTTCATCTTGCTGATGTTATCCCCCTGAAATCTGAAATACTGTGCTAGGCAGATATGGATTCTGTGGTAGATGATATGGTCTAATGCTGCTGGAGGTGGAGGATATTATCACCCATTCCCTGATTTTCGCACTGATTCAAATCACTTCTTGATCCATTCTGTTCCCTCAGTAATATTTTTTTTGTCTGTGGTATGGAAGTGTTCTTCAGCCATTTCATTATGATGTCTTTGCTGTGGATTTCTATGTGCTCTACTAGTAGTTTGCTAAGTCCCTGGTGTCCAGGCCTATTTTTTAAATACTTGAGAAGTTGTTCATACATTCTGCCCTAGGATTGTTTTTTTCTGCTGTTTTTTTTTTTTCTTTTTTTCTGCCTCTGCTGTCCTTCTCAGTTTGAATTTAGACCTATGATAGTTTTCCTGATACTATTTGAATGTCCTGAACATTGTTCTTTTTTCTTTTTTCTTTCTCATCCTCTGGGATGAATAAATTCTGTTACTCCTTTGACAATCTGATCAATTTTTTCTACTGCATCACAAATTTTCTGTAGTGCCAATACAGTGAATTTTTCATTTGAGGTATGTATTTATAAACAGGATTTCTGAGCTCTAGTTGCATAGTTTTATTTCTCTGCTGGCAATTCTACTTGAACTATTTCCGCCATAATATTTTCATTTAATTATTTGAACATAGTTTTCTTTATAATTTACATAGATTTTAAAATATTACTTTAAAATACTTTTTTTCAAATAAATTTAACATCTTATCCCCATACAAGTTTCTATAGACCTTATTATCTCTTAGTATGGAAGACATTTCCCAGTTCCTTTCCATTCTTTTGTTTCTTGAAGATTTTATTTATCTATTTTAGAGAAAGAGAGAATGAACACATGCAAGCAGGGAGGCGTGGAGTGGGAGAGAGAATGAATCTGAAGCAGATTGCACTGACTGTGGAGCCTGACAGGGGCTCAATCCCACAACCATGACCAGATGAAACCAGGAGCCAGACACTTAACTGACCGAGACACCCAGGTGCCCTCCCAGTTCCTTTTCATGTCTTTTTCAATTTTTTAGGTAGAATTTTTGATAATATAGTTTAGTAAGTATGCATTCTATTTCATTTTTCTTTGATTTATTATTTTTGAAACTTGCAAAAAATTTACTGCAAAATCTTCTAAGTCTGCCTGCTGATATGTCTGCCCAGTTTTTCCAAATTCTTATTGTTTATTTTTATTTTTGAGCCAACATTCCTAGGGCTTGCCCTTGTGACTTTGTAGCTTAGATGTCAACCACTAATTTTTTGCAAAGACTACAAGTCAGTAGAGCTTCCACCATCTGCCATGTGATGTGTGCGCATGTGTATGTGAGCGCACCTGTGTGTGTGTGTGTGTGTGTGTGTGTGTGTGAGGGAGAGAGAGAAGGGGGGGATTGCTCATAATTTTACTAGCAGTTCTGAAGCCTCCTTCTGCTCCTATTTTCTACTGGGTTCATCTTGGTATCTTCTTTCTATATGCATATATATATATTTTTTTTTTCCATCCGCCAAGAGTGTGTAGAGAGTTCTTGTCAACTCTTCCATTGTACTCTCAGTAACAGAATCTTTTTTTTTTTTAAAGATTTTATTCATTTATTTGACAGACAGAGATCACAAGTAGGCAGAGAGGCAGGCAGAGAGGAGGAAGCAGGCTCCCCGCGGAACAGAGAGCCCAACGTGGGGCTTGATCCCAGGACCCTGAGATCAGGACCCCAGCGGAAGGCAGTGGCTTAATCCACTGAGCCACCCAGGCGCCCTCAGTAACAGAATCTTAAGTATTTATGGGGGTCACAGTGTTTGACCACAACATCTGACTAGTAAACATATGGGTTTTCTTCATTTGCACCAAGAGAAATCATCACTCTGAGCTGAAAAGTCAATGGGCTATTTCAGTCCCTTATCTACTGCTAATTGAGTCTGTGGCACCAAGACCATTGCTTTCTGCAGCTTCTCCCAATTGTGGACCTACCAGCTTCTGTCTCACTGAGCTACAGTGGGCAGGTAGGGAGACAAGGGAGCAGTGCTGGGCAAGAAGACTACAGATGTGCTTTTTCTTGCTTGAATCACTAGGAGTGATTTTTCAATGATAGATATTTCATGAAATATTATTAACCTTTAATCAATTTTTAGAACCCAGAAATTGTGCCTTTCTAAGTGTGTCCTCTTCACTCACTCCTACTATGATACTCTTATAATGTCCAGTGTGCAACATTATATGAGAGTTTGATAGAATATCAAATGATAGAACATTATATGGTAGTTTAAAAGATTTTATAAAGAAAGAATTAAATTTGTTACTACAAAATTCAAATGACTATGAGCTTTTATTTGACTTCTAATAAAATTTGCTTTCTCATAGTGTTTGTTGGAGGTCTCCATTCATTCTTCATGGATTGAAGGCTCCCAGAGAAGCCACTGTAATTCATCTGTGTGGCCAGAAGTCTCACCTTTCTTTTCCAAAGAGTAAGTTTCTTGAGAACATTTATACTTCATGACTTAAAAGAATTTTTACAAAGAAAAATAGCAATATGTGAACAACTATATAAACACAGTTGTTGAGGTGTTTCTATAGAAAAATTATATGGGAAATATTCAGATTTAGAGATATAACTATTTATCAAAATAAATTGTTTATTCAACAGAATATTATGTTATGTATTGCTAAGATTAATGAGGTATAATTCTCTATTTCAGGTTGTCGATATCTTCAGAGAGTGACAAGAATTGCCCATTTTTTGATTTTGACTCAAGAAGATGTTCTTTTGACTCCTGTTTAGAAATGAAAACATATGTTTGTAAGCACCAGGCATATTAGCCACTTAATTTTGGTATAATGCTGTCTCACCATCTTAAAAAAATAGATATCTTATTTCTTTAAAAGCCAATTATTTTCTCAGAAAAATTTCTGATTATTTTAGAGCAATTTTAGGTTAACAATAAAATTAAGAGGTAAGTACAGAGCTAGCCTACATTGTCCCTGTGTGCACATGTGCCTGGCTTCTCTCATTATCAGCATCACTCACTAGAATGATTCATTTGTTACCAAGGAGGAACCTGCAGTTTGCATCCTAATCACACAAAGCCCAAAGTGCACCTGAGGTTTCCCCCTTGGTGTCATAGAACTGTTTTTCCATCTTAATTTTATTAATGTAAATAATATAAATAGGGACAAATTATACATTTCTTAAGTTTTTAGTATTTGTTAAATCATAAATTACCAATTATAATATGAAACACTATTATTAAAAAGTTCTCACCAAGGTAAATAATTCCACTCGTATTTCCAAATGAGTTGATTTCTTATAGCCCTTAAAGGGACGGCAAATGACAACCAAGAGTGGCAATATTATCAGTCAGAATTGAACCAGGAGACAGAAACTAGAGGAAGATTGATATAAACAATTATTAACTATTTGTAAGAGAACTCCTACTAAGAGGAAAGGCTGCTAAGATAAGGAAAATTATAAGATACCTTAAGTAAAAGGAAAGAATCCAAAGTAGTAAACACTGAGAAAGACAGATCTACTCTCTGAAGATGGGATTTAGATGTCATTGAAGACAACGCGGCCACACACAGCTTCATGGCAGACATGCTTGCTGCATTGGCCTGGGACAGGGCAGCTCCACAGTCCACAGGCTGAACTAGGTGGGGATGGATCTCAGGCTGTGACTGGCAGGAAGGAAGAACCCCTGTTAGGAGGCACAGAGCAGAGGGAAGGAAGCTATGACTGGGACTGGCCACAAAACTTGCTGGAGGCTGAATACACAGGACTTCCTGCATGTGTGCTGTTGGCAACGAAGCCATAGCAGCCAAACACCATGAAACCAGGAAGAAGGGCCCTTTCCGCTGTGTCTCTCCATTGCCTTTTACCAACAGAACTCAACTTCATGTGAGCTGGCAAGGAAGAGAAGTTGATAGCACCTAGCTCCATTACCTGAACACAGGGCACTGAGGGATCCATGTGGAGCTTAGAGGACTAATCGCTTCTCGGCCTTATGGCTAAGATCAAGTGGAGCTGAGAGGACTAAATGGTTGACAGGAACTCAGGGTATGTGTATGCTGAGTCACCTGAGTGGACCTTTGTTAATGACTATGGCCCATGGCCCAGGCCTCCTTTGGCTTCTTGCTCAGAAAGGCCAGTGGTTGGTGTTGCCCATGTGATTTTCCAAATGGCTGCATTCAGCAGTGCATCATTGTTTACATCAGGGGTTCTCAACCTTTGTGCAATGCCCTTTTCTAACTTATGAAGTGCACCTTTTATAGTCGTGAAATTATGGCTGGTGTAAATGACCCAGTATAGATGATGGGAAAATGATACACTTAGACTTACTTTAGAACAAAATGCTATCTCAAAAATCCTAATCTTTTACCTAGGAATGGTGTTGAGCATGAATGCACTGTGGCTTTTAATAGCTTCTGATGAACAGTTCAGGGCCAAAGGGGTGGAAGTGGCTGCCATGATCCTAAAGTTCAAGTTTCACACCCCAGCCATGGGCAAATAGGCACTAAACATAATTAGCTGAAAGTTGAAAGGGTGGAATTGAGTCTCTGACAGGTCTGCACCAACATTTTTGGGGCTTACAGGCCACTATCATGGATGGCTTGCTGGGGTGCTGAGTTTGAAGACCTTTTCATATAAAGGTGTGAAGAGCTGTGGTAGCTTACAAGGCCTGGAACACGGAGTTTTAAGCCAAGGCAGACTTATCAACCTGAAGATTTAGAGGGCAATTTCGAGAGCAGCAATCCAGTTATGAAAGCAGCTTACCGGTTGAAAGGCACCTGAATGGTTGCTCATGGGATAGAAGATCAAATCTTCAATTGTAATAAATTTTTATAAACAACAACAACAACAACAAATCAGAAAAAAACAGGCACTCGAGTTTATCCTACAATAGCCACAGGGTTGCTGTATAAGAGCCATTCACATCTGTCCTACATCCTCAGAGAATGGAACCTACATCTGTCTTCTGAATCTGTTTTAGTGCAGCATTATTAATGATTAGGTTTGTTTTTTTGGCCAAGATTGGCATTTTCTTGGCATAATAACCAGTGTTCTTTGATATATTTTCTTGTCTGTTTTTTTTTTCTTCACCTGGGTTGCAGATAGTTTGGAAGATAATCCTGCTTTATTAAATTCTCCACATCCCTACTTCTGCCGCTCTTCACTGCAATGCTTAGAAAAATACTTTAATGGGAAAAATGTTAAATAACAAAGAAAACAAGAATTAAAAATATCATGATACTTGCTGTGGGTCAAAGAGCTGTGTATTGACAGAATTTGGGAAAGCCTTTAGTACTTTGATAATTATTCAGAGACATTTCTACCCTAATTCATTCACAAGAGGGAAAAAGCTTACATTTGATTATAACTTGCAAAATGAGTTAGTATTTCATATACATTATCTCTTTGAATATAGCCTTGTTCTTTATATTCTCTATATTTATTCCCTAAACTCATATAGAGAAATTACACAAATATTCAAAATTAATTTCATACAATACGTAAATAACAGCTGTTAACTAATTGCTAAAGTGGTATTACAAACTGCCCAAGATTGCATTGACATTTAAAAATAATTTGAATGGTGCCCAGGGGGCTCAGTTGGCTAGGTGGCTTCCTTTGTCTCAGATCATGATCCCAGGGTCCCAAGGTCAGTCCCACAGGAGGGTTCCCTGCTCAGCAGGTAGCCTGCTTCTCTCTCTGCCCTTCCCTCTGCTTGTGCATGCTTTCTCTCTCTTTCATTTATAAATAAATAAAAATATTTTAAAATTTCTTTAAAAATAATTTAAATTTATTCCTCATTCAACCATTTATAGTTTGGTGGTGTTTCAGTTGATGTAGGCTGAGCATGTATGAACTTGACCACAGACTACAGATTCAGTTCAGATCTTTCTTATGCATTTTATTCTTAGAGGAGTGAGATAAAAGGTGAGAGACCTTTTATAACGGAGATTAGTACCTCTCAGAGGAGCCAGTAGATGTGTCCTTATTTTTAGTTAATATTTTAATTAATATTTTACTTATTTAAGATTTATCTTGTTTTATTTTATTTTTATTTATTATGTTCTGTGAGACCATAGGTGAAGGGAGATATGTGGTTCTTAATGCCTGGGCCCTGAACTTGTAAGATGTCACTTTCTTACTCACATTATATTGCAAAAAGAGGTCACATGACCCAACTTGCCTTTGTCTGCAAAGTATACTCTTTTCAAAATGGTCAGATGGAAGAAATATAGATCACTGAAATATACCTAATCTACTACAATAGCCACAGGAATATTTTTCTCATTATATTTATGAGATAAGTAAGTCTATTTGTAAAAAAAAGTTTGGAAAATAGGAAAAAAAGATTAGTTACTTTTTTTTAAAAGATTTTATTTATTTATTTGTTAGAGAGAGAGAGAGAGCGAGAGAGCGAGCACTGGCAGACAGAGTGGTAGGCAGAGGTAGAGGGAGAAGCAGGCTCCCTGCCGAGCAAGGAGCCCAATGTAGGACTCCATCCCAGGACGCTGGGATCATGACCTGAGCCGAAGGCAGCTGTTTAACCAACTGAGCCACCCAGGTGTCCCAAAGATTAGTTACTTTTTAAACTTCCCATCTAGTTTTTTTTTGTGTGTATCCTCTATGCCAAATATTCTCAAAAGGTGGTTTTGTTTAGTGGTAAACAGCATCTTATAGATGCTTTCACCAGGGTCTCTAATCAATATAAAAATGGGGAATAACCAGTATGGGTAAAGTTTAAGGACATCACCAATGAAACCAGGGCATTTCAATGTACTTTCTGAACGCACAGTCATAGCCCTGTGACTTACTTAGACTCAGCCTCCTCTCCTGGAAAATACAATAGAAATCATGTTTGATTCATAGAGTTACTCAAAGGCTATTTGAAGAGCACCTCTTGGCACAAAAGTATTCACTAAATCTCAGTTGTTTTTACTTAAAAACTTCATGCTTCAGTTTTATCATCTGACAGGAGGACCATAATTGTAGCCACTTAGTAGGGCTGATCTGAAGAATACATAACATAATCCCTAAAGATCCTTAAAATAATGTGTAGCCACATTGAGTTCTTGCTATATGTCCTCTTTTCTTATTTCGTTTCCTTAATATTTAGTGAACTCTGATTTCAAGAACACTCGAAGTCTAAAACTTTGTCTTCCTCTTTTCACTTATCCAAATCTCTATTGTTTCAATATATTGGTATAATGTGGCATCAAAAATATCATCTGATTTAACCAACTCATTCATATACATCAAAGATATTGCATTTTAAACAAGGTTTTTGAGAAATTCAACACATCATGTATGGACACTAAACAAGAGTAATTTTTTACTGGACATGCATTCCCACTTTGAAAATCAAGTCATGATTACTGTTCCTTTTCTCAGTGAAGAAGAACCCTTGTGTCTTTCCATAATTTGTTGTTTTGGACATATTTAAAGGCTATCTTTTTTTAAAATTTTTTTGGAATTGAAGAAATTTGAAAGGAGCTGTTGAGGTTTGACAAGATAACCTGTTTGATTCCTAGCTTTGGGGATCATACAGGGTCCTAGAGGAAGAAGACACCAAAATGCTCTCTTCTTTCCAATGCTGGAGCATCCCATCCACACGTATGCACTTTTATTATTGAAAATGGAGAAAATAAGAGAGAAGCTGCTTAATACATGCTGATGTGGAACACCTCCCAATTTTCTCCTAAAGTATTTACTACGTATCTAAACACATCCATAAAAAGGTGCCTAAAGTCTTACATGTACCCATGAGAAGTCATGGGATTTTTTTGGTAGAGTGAGCTTGGGTTAGGGGAGCCACCAAAACCACTGGAGCTATTTAAATATGGAATGATACTAGGAGGGTGTTAATGAGGAGTGAATTCAGAATAGAAAGAGTTGTGGAGAAGTCAGGGAAATGGTAATTTCCTGTGCCTATCCTTCTAAGAATATACATTAGGTGTTCAACTTAATGAATGGGCTTGTTTTTCTGGATCCCAGAGTTAAACTGTACTCATTTCAGTACTAAATTCAGAGGAAGATGGTGACTTTTTAAAATTTACTGTTATTGGAACAGACCAGAAAGTGTGTTCTTTGCAGGCACTCAATTCTAGAGAGAATGCAAAAAGTACAGAGCTGTGTCATTTCAATCTCATGTACCAAATTTATTAATGTAAAAATTTTGTTTCATGGTAATTAATGAGTCTAAACTTATAGATAAAATAAGACTTCAGCATTTAGAAAGTGTTGCTCTGCCACACGTTTTATGAGCCTCTTCCCTTAATTACAACCTATGTTTCTTTGTGACTTCTCCTAAGGCGACATGTAAATATCCAGCTTTTGTCCCCCTCAAATGGTCTGAATTAGATAAGAATAATAATGCAATCTCAGAGGAGACCAAAAATAATTTTTAAAAGAGACTAATGTGATAACATCAAAAGTTAGGACATCTGTACTTAGGACCATATAAGAAGAGGGAAACAATTGGCAGAGAAATATTTGAAGAAATAATGGCTGAAACTATTCCAAATTTGTTGAAAAACACAAAGTCAATTTCAGGAAGCCCAAATAAGATAAATAAAAACAAAGTCATGAGTGGATGCATTAAACTCAAACTTCTGAAAGAGATAAAAAAAATCTCGAAAGCAACCAGAGAATAATAACACCTATATGCCCAGAAACTCATAAGGAAAATAAGAAATAATGGAATAGTCCTCTCAAGAAAAAAATCTGCCAACCCATAATTCAATATCATTGATAGTGCCCCAGGATGAAGATAAATTAAGACATTTTCCAAGACTAGTGGGAACATCCATCACCAGCATGCCTGCATTTCAAGAGGAAATTCTTCAGCGTTATGAGTAATAGTATCAGGTAGGAAATTGGGTATTTAGGAAGGTAAGAAGCACATGAGAAATTATAAATATCTGCATAAATATGAAAGACAATATTCTGTTAATTTCTTTCTGTATGCATAACTATTCAAAGCAGAATTTGCAACAGTGACTTCCAGTGTTTGCAATGTATGTAGATCATAATACATATGGTAACTACACAATAATGGCTAGGGGAGATGATCAATAAACCTGTTTTACACAAAATTTCTTAAGTTGTAGAAAATTAACTCTAACAAGACTATGAGAAGTTAAGAGTGTATACTGTAATCTTTAGAACAATCACAATATAAGGTAAACAGAGGTAGCCTAGAAGTCAGTATATTAATTGGAATGAAATTCTAAAAAATATTCAAATAATCCTGAAGAAGGCAGGCATAGAAGGCACAAAAACAAAACAAATTATGGATCTGGAATAATTTAATTTTGAAATTAGCACTTATGTAATATGAAAGATTAAGAACAATTAAGAAAATAAATCATCTACCCCAAATTTTTACTTTGTTTTTTCTCACCATAAAGTATGTGGCCTGGATTGACTTAGTATTCCTTGGGAGATTGAGCTTAGATTGCCTTCCCCTGCTATAGATGTAATATTTTCCGACCACAAAAAATGGGTTTAGAAACAGGACGGATGGTAACCACAGTTGTGGTGAGCACAGTGTTATGTACAAACTTGTCAAATCACTGTTTTACACCCAAAACTAATGTAACATTGTGTGTCAGCTCTACTCAAATAACAAAAACAAAAATCTTATGCTTGTTATTTTTAAATCTCCAAATCTGTGTAGTAGTGCATAGAAACACTAACCTTTCATCCACATAGCCACCATCATCATCATTGTCATAATCATCATCTTCATAACAAAACAAGATTTCTCACCTGTAGGGTTTATTATATGCAAAATTATTTTCTGAGAGCCCAGGGATCATTGTCTTCAAAGACAATGACCAACCTAAAGATATCTGAAAAAAGGAAAATATCCTGACTTAATCTTTTTGGGGTGACCGCTATTTTTAAATACTAATTGTTCATTTTGCTAGATATACAATTGTTACATTTTTGGAAGCAGTCTTTTTTATACAGTTAAATGGGATAAATATATTTACATATCAGGGATAAAATAAACCTCTAATATTATCTCCTCTCAGATATGTTGCCTTTTTTCACAAAGTTTAGAAATGTAAAATGTTTTCAACTTAATTGATGAGGTCATACACGAAATACTGTACTTGCACATTCAGAACCCATGGATTGTCCTTTTCCTCTTGATCTCTATATGTCGGGACACCTGATAATACATTGAATATGGGGCATTTCTAATGACATGACCTCTACATCCCTCTGGATTTACAATTTCAGTACTGACACTAGCTGCTTAGATTGTTTTTGGTTTGGGAAATACTTGGATCTAAGAAATCTGTGTCCTAAGGAAGATTTTTGTACCACTTCCACAAGTTTTGTAACTGGAATAGTCATCTTCAGCAAAACCCTCAACTGAAAGCAATATTGATGGTTAGCTGGGTGGCTCAGTGGGTTAAGTGTCTGACTTCAGCTCAGGTCATGATCCCAGGGTCCTGGAATCGAGTCCTGTGTAGTTGGGTTCCCTGATTACCAGGGAGTCTGCTTCTCCCTCTGCCCCTCCGCTTGTTCTCCCTCTCTCTTAAATAAATAAATAAAGCCTTTAAAAAAATACTGATACTTACAGTGTTGTCTAGAGACATGACAACTCCTCCATGTATTCCTGAAAACATCTTTTCACAGCTTTTCAATTATCTAGGCTTTACCAGCACTTATTTCTGAGACATATGGACATTAGGGGTACTGAATACCTTGCAATCAAAATTTCTCATGGAACTTTGATTACCCCCTAAATTAACTACTAATAGTTTACTGTCAAAGAAGCCTTGCCAATAACATAAATAGTTAATTAACATATACTGTGTATGTTATGTGTATTACATATTACATTATTATAAAAAATTGAGCTAGAAAAAGAAAATATTATTAAGAAAATTATAAACATTATATCAGTCAAGAAAGGTAAGGTTATCGTAACAAGTAATTCGCAAATATGGGGTTTTATTACATCAACAAAAATTATATCTGCAGCAAGAGAACTTTATTTCTTACTTAAACCATATGCCTCTCACCCAGATCACCTTTACCCCTGGATGAAGGTTTATTAAGCAGCCTCTATCTGGAACATCACTGATTCTTGTGTCAGAGAGAAGAGCTACAGAAAACCATGAACTTGCCTCTTAGTACTTCATCCCAGAAGTGCCCAACTTGAGCTCAACAGGGTGAAGATATATAATCCTCTTATTAGCTTAAAAGTAACAGACAATGAGTACTTAGATGCTTAGAACTATTACCAGAGTAAGAATTTAAATACGTTCATTAAATTCTTTAATTTTACTTTAAGATGATCTAGGCTATGTGGCCTTTTTTGAAACTTAACAAAATAAAATCAATCGATTTTGCCCTGTTATTATGACTTTAAGAGAAAGGCACTCATGAATTGGCATAGGAGATACCAGACTGTATGCTAAGTGTGCTGAAAAGGGTTGTGTACCCCCAGTATGACTAGCTGCAGGAGAAATGGAAATGCCATAAAACAGAATATACAGTATCTTCATACTTCGTCCAGCAATATGGTTCCTCCCAAAGTTTCAATATTGCCAGAGATAAAGCTCTTTGTATGTTATATGAATTGATTAAAAAAGTAATACAAATACTATTTTATGGCAAAAATATTGTTCAATTATAATGTACTGATCATCGATATAGATAGCAAATAAAGATTACTAAACTTTTACGAGACTGAGGACCTTCAAGATTACTAAAGTTTTAAAGAGAAAATCACCAAATGATCATAACACTCAACAGAAAATTAATTAATCAAAGACAAAATTTTCAAATAAAGGTAATCAGACTTCTAAGAATGATCTTGAGAAAACGATGGCTTTTGTGTATATAGTTAAATCTTTCTTCTTCTCAACTGGTGCTACTCTGGCAAAACAAAACAAAACAAAACAACAAAACACCAGAAGATGTGCCTAGGTAGTTAATAAGATTTAGCAGGGAACTCTTGATTTTGGGTCAGGTTATGAATTCAGGGTCCTGGGATCAAACACTGCCTCTTCTAACTCAGCGGGAAGTCTGCTTGAAGATTCTCTCTCCTTCTCCCTCTGCCCTTCCCCCCCAACCACTCGCCCTCTCTCTCCTTCTCTCTCTCTAAGTAAACAAATATTAAAAAAATAGATAAAATAAAATGCACAGTAATGATTGAAGAGTTTACATCTGAATCCCTCTCCCTTCAGAAATATTCCGTATAGGGTGCCTGGGCGGCTCAGTGGGTTAAAGCCTCTGTCTTCAGCCCATATCATGATCCCACAGTCCTGGGATCGAGCCCCGCATTGGGCTCTCTGCTTAGCAGGGAGCCTGCTTCCTCTTCTCTCTCTCTACCTTCCTCTCTGTCTACTTGTGATTTCTGTCAAATAAAAAAAAAGAAAGAAAATAAAAAGGAAATATTCAGCATAAATAAGAGAAAATAAGAAACAAGGTATGGGGGAAGGGAAATGTCCTTAAAGCCATCAGAAAGATTGATATTTTACGACGACTGTGATGAAATTTGAAAAAGTCAAGACATAGCATAATGTATAAACATGCTAAATCACTAAGTTGTATGCCTAAAACTAATGTAACATTGTTTGTCACCAATACTCAAATTTTAAAAAAAGTGGGGGTCACCTGTGTGACTCAGTCGGTTAAGCATCTGCCTTCAGCTCAGGTCATGGTCCCAGGGTCCTGGGATTGAGTCCCCCATTGGGCTCTCAATTCAGCGGGTAGCCTACTTCTCCCTCTCCCTTTGCCTGCTGTTCCCCCTGCTTGTGCTCTGTGTGTGTGTGTGTCAAATAAATAAATAGAATCTTAAAAAAATAAAAATTAAAAATAAATTAATTAATTAAAAAAAGAATTCTAGAAATGAAAAAAAAAAAGACATTTAAATGAAAAATCAATGGCCTAAAGAACAAACTAGAAACATTTAGGGACATTAAGGAAGGCACGTGATATAATGAGCACTGGGGACTATATAAGACCAGTGGGAGGTGAGAGGCAAGATGGTGGAGGAGTAGCAGACTGAAATGACATCAGATCCTAGGAGTTCAGCCGGATAGTTATCAAACCATTCTGAACACCTACAAACTCAGCAGGAGATAGAAGAGGAGAAGAGCAACAATTCTAGGAACATAAAATCAACTACTTTCTGTAAGATAGGACATGCTGAGAAGTGAATCCAAAACAATGGGAAGATAGACTGTGGGATGGGGGGTGGCTCCGAGCAAGTGGTGAAGCAGTGGAGCACAAAATCAGAACTTTTAGAAGTCTGCTCCACTGAAGGACATCGCTCCAGAGGCTAAGCAGGGGTGGAGCCCTTGCAGGGACAGTGTGGTCTCAGGACCCAGGGGGTCACAGAAAGATTGGGAGTGTTTGAGTGTGGCAGAGCTCCCAGGTATCAGAGCAGGGAAGCTGACAACAGAGACAGAGCAGAGGAGTGAACTTTCAGATTGGATTACCTTAAACCATGATCCAAGGCATAGTTGCGCCACTGTGCTTTGAAGCAGCGACTCTACAAGTGGCAGATTCGGGGAGACTCACCTTCCTCCTCCAGGAGGAGCAGTGCAGCAGGATTATGATGGGTTTGGAGACTCCAAACAGGGTCGTGTACCAGAGATAGAAATGCTCAGTCACAGGCCAGGTGAGCTCGGAGCGCAACAGGAGACCAGGAAGACAGGAGTGATTGACTGCTTATCTCTGAGGGTGCACTGAGGAGTGGGGCCGTGAGCTCTCGGCTCCTATGGGCCCGAGATTGGGAGGTTGCCATTTTTCATTCCCGTCCTCCAAAGTGGTACGGAAAGTGTTCAGGAAACAAAACCTCAGAGAGTGAACCCAAGTAGATTACTTAGCCCAGTCCCTGGCAAGTGTAGTGCAATTCCACTTCGGCCAAAGACATTTGAGAATCACTGCAACAGGTCCCTCCTGTAGAAGATCAGCAAGAACATCTAGCCAAGACCAAGTTCACTGTACAAGGAGAACAGTGGAACTCCAGAGCTAGGGGAAAGCAACGCTTAGAATTCACGGCCCATGATCCTTTAGTCTTGCAAAGTTAATTTTTTTTATTTTTATTTTTTCTTATTCTATTTTTTAACTTTTCCTCTTTCCTCTTTCAAAGTTTTTTAACTAGTTTATCTTCACAATACCTTTCTAAAAAAAATCTTTTTAAACATTCATTGTTATAATCATATTTTAATCCCTTCATTGTATTTAGCCTTATTTTTTGTAAACATGTAGGTTGTTTTTTCTAAAAAATTTTGGGATACAATTTCATCTAATATATCAAAATATACCCTAATCTAGCACATGGCTTTGTTCTAGTCTCCAGTGTAAGCATATTTCCTCCTCTTTTTTTTTCTTTTTCCAACCAACTTATCTCATCAATTCCTTTTTTAGAATTTTTTAAAAAATTTTCATCTTTACAGTCATATTCCATCCCCTCATTGTGTTTACCCTTCTTTTGTATATACATAAGATTTTCTTTCTTTAAAATTTTAAAATTTAAAATCTTTCTTTCTTTCTTTAAAATTTGGTATGTAGTTTCTTCTAAGAGACCAAAACACACCCAAAAAATCAAGTGGGGTGGCTCTGTTCTATTCACCATTCTTATATATATACATCTATATGTGTGTGTGTGTATATACAGTATATGTATATGTATCATATATATGCATATGTATATACATATATGTGTATATGTATATATACATATATATAAAATTTTTAATTTTTTAATTTTTATTTCTTTTTTCCCCTTTTCTTCTGCCCCCAGTTTTGATCTCTTCTGATTTGGTTAGCATACATTTTTCTGAGGTCTTTGCCACCCTTTCAGTATTTTATTCTCTCATTCATATATTCTTATCTGGATAAAATGACAGGGTGGAAAACTCACCGCAAAAAAAAAAAAAAAAGAACAAGAGGCAGTACCGATGGCTAGGGACCTAATCAATACAGTCATTGGTAATATGTCAGAACAAGAGTTCAGAACAATGATTCTCAAGGTGCTAGCTGGGCTTGAAAAAGACATGGAAGATATTAGAAAAGTCCTGTGTGGAGAAATAAAATCCCTTTCTGGAGAAATAAGAGAACTAAAATCTAATCAAATTGAAATAAAAAAAGCTATTAATGAGGTGCAATAAAAAATGGAGGCTCGGGATGCCTGGGTGGCTCAGTTGGTTAAGCGGCTGCCTTTGGCTCAGGTTATGATCCCAGCGTCCTGGGATCGAGTCCCACATCAGGCTCCTTGCTCGTCAGGGAGCCTGCTTCTTCCTCTGCCTCTACCTACCACTCTGTCTGCCTGTGCTCACTCTCTCTCTCTCTCTCTCTCTGACAAATAAAAAAAAATAAATGGAGGCTCTTACTGCTAGTAAGATCTAAAATCTTTAAAGAATTTATCAAACTCAACACTGAAAGAACAAATAATCTAATCAAGAAATGGGCAGAAGACATGAACAGACATTTCTGCAAAGAAGACATCCAGATGGCCAATAGACACATGAAAAAGTGCTCAACATCACTTGACATCAGGGAAACACAAATCAAAACCACAATGAGATACCACCTCACACCGGTCAGACTGACTAAAATTAACAAGTCAGGAAATGACAAATGTTGGAGAGGATGCAGAGAAAGGGGAACCCTCCTACACTATTGGTGGGAATGCAAGCTGGTGCAACCACTCTGGAAAACAGCATGGAGGTTCGTCAAAAAGTTGAAAATAGAGCTACCCTATGACCCAGTAATCGCACTACTGGGTATTTACCCTAAAGATACAAATGTAATGATCCAAAGGGGCATGTGCACCCAAATATTTATAGCAGCAGTGTTCACAAGAGCCAAACTGTGTAAAGAGCCTAGATTTCCATGAACAGATGAATGGTTAAAGAAGATGTGAGATATATATATATATATATATATATATATATATATATATATGAATATTATGCAGTCATCAAAAGAAATAAAATCTTGCCATTTGCAATGATGTGGATGGATCTGGCGGGTATTATGTGGAGCAAAATAAGTCAATCAGAGAAAGCCAATTATCATATGACTTCCCTGAGAGGCAGAGTGGAGGCTTTGGGAGGTAGGGAAGGAAAAAATGAAACAAGATGGAGGGAGACAAACCATAAGAGACTCTTAATCTCACAAAACAAACTACGTGTTTCTGAGGGGAGGGGGGTGTGGAGAGGGTGGTTGGGTTATGGACATTGGGGAGAGTATGTGCTATGGTGAGTGCTGTGAAGTGTTTAAACCTGATGATTCACAAACCTGTACCCCTATGACAAATAATACATTATATGTTAATAAAATAAATAAAATTAAGAAAACAACAAAAAAGGAAAAATGAATATGAGTCTCTGATTTCAGAAGGGTCTGTGAACATGATAGCTTATGAAAAGAACCTGTTCAAATTAGAAATTTTGAGAGAGGACAGTAGAAAAATAGACAGTTAAGATGAGGTTACAATGCAGAAGATCCAGTTTCAAACATATGTAAATGGTCTATGTAAAGACTCCCACAGTGAGAAGAGAAACTTTATGCTCTAAATTTCCACAGGTCTTTAAATCTGAATTTTATAATCTGATTTTTTGTGACTGTTATATTTGGGGATAACTTAGCATTAAACAGAAATAAAAATTAAAAAAAGAAAAGACTGATGAATCACTAACCTCTACCTGTGGAACCAATTATATGTTATATGTTAATTAATTGAATTTAAATTTTAAAAAAGAAAAACTTCATTAAGCCTTTTCTTCCAACTGAAAGTATATTTCTAGTGATGACATTTATAGCTATACTTGGCAATTAAGATTTAAATACTTTTTCTTTTTCAAACAAACAAAAAGAAACATTTAGGGAGAAAGTAAGTGAATTGAAAAAACAATTGAAGACAAGAGAAAAGAAGGTAGAAACTATGAAAGCTTCTCAAATATGAAGGGTAGCATTTGAAGATTAGATTATAACAATAGGAAAAATTCAGGTAAGTGATAATGAAAGAGAGCACACATGATTGTAGTCAGTATTGATGGTGCACCTGACTGATAGCACACACATTCAAGAAATACAGTTCATCACTATCAGAAAAGATAGTTTAATGAACACCTCGCTGCATCATAGTAAATCTATTTCTAATTCCTGTCTTTCCATTTTCCTTTAAAGCTTTCACAAATTATATTTTTTCTCCAACAGTACACTGGAACTATTCTCTATTTTTTAAGTCCAGTAATAAACTGTCATCTTACTGGAATTAGCAGCAGTATTAGATACAGTAGTTCATTAATTCCTTCTTGAAACGGTTTCTTCACTTGGCACCCAGGGCAACGCATTTTCTTGTTGTTGTTTTTTATTCCTATCTCATCACTATTGGACATACACTTTATGTCCATAAGTTCGGCTATCATCATCCCCTTCCCTAAACTGGTTATTCTAGATCCTCAGATTAGTGACATCATCATTTCACTTGGCAAAATCTAGACGCATATACATCATTCCTGTACTTTTTCTCTCTCCATTCTTCTCTTCACCAATTGTTGGATTTAAAGCCCTCCCCTGTGTCAGTTTAGTTCACTAATCAGTGTCATACTCACCATTCCTAACATGACAATATTAGGTAAAATACATATTTACTTCTACAGTTTGTGACCCATAACTGCTGTTCTTGTTTGTTTTTTATTCCCATTATCAAATCCATTGCCCTCTGAGCAGATTGTCTACCCAAAGCATAGAAATCTGACCTTGCTAGTCCTTGCTTGAAACTCCTCAAAGGATTTTTACTACTACATGTCACTATTCAAAAAACATAGCTTAGATTATGACTCTTGGGGTGCCTGGGTGGCTCAGGCATTGGGCGTCTGCCTTCAGCTCAGGTCACGATCCCAGGGTCCTGGGATCAAGCTCCACATCAGGCTCTCTGCTCCATGGGAAGCCTGCTTCTCCCTTTCTCACTCCCCCTGCTTGTGTTCCCTCTCTTGCTATGTCTCTCTCTGTCAAATAAATACATAAAAATCTTAAAAAAAAAAAAAAAGATCATGACTCTTATGACTCTTCCTTCTCACACTTGCTTCTTGTCATTCCAGAGTGTTCCAGACTCTATCCTGATCTCCACCTATTCATAACCTCACCTAATAAACCGACAATAATGAACTTCATTTGGCTCCCTGATTTTACTGTCTCTCTCTTCCGTGCTGTTTTATTTGTAACCCTATATCCTTAGGCACTTGGGATAAGTAATGTCCAAAATTCTAATATCCTTTCACATTTAGAGTACTGAAATAAACACAAAATCTATTCAGATGTAAGATGCAGAAGTTATAAATGTCATCTTATTCTTTTTTTTTATGAATGTGGAGATTACTACTGTGGCAGGAAATGTAAGGTTAAATGGCAGACAAACAACCAATCAAAGAAAAATAAGTAGGATGCTGACAGATATTTGAAATCATCTGACTTATAAGTCATTCTTGTGATTTATTTGAGAACAATTTTGAAAAGAGTTGTTACTTATATAGCTCTTTATTCATAAATTCTAAGTAATAGCACAGGGAAAAATTTTTCTGTCCCATATAAATTGATATTAAACAAATAAAAAATTAAGTCTCCTAGCAGAGGATGAGAAATTAATGTGATGAAAATATTTGTGAATAAAATGACATCTGAGTAGAATTGCTTATTTTTAGAATTACAGAAAGTTTTATCTGAGATGGGACCAAGGAATTATTTATCCATTAAGAGCTCAAGAAACTGTGCCAAACAACATTAATTAGTTGCCAAGATGGGGACCTGTTCTCCCTCCCTTCTCACCCCAGCATACATTAAGAGTTTTCCAATCTTTGCCTTGTATTCACCCTATTACAATATTCTAATGACATTAGTGTGACATTATATGTGCTTTGCCCACTACATAATCCCTAGCTGAATGTTTTGCATAAATATTTAGTTTTTGAATAAGTATGTTTGCAGATTTCTTACTTTAAAAAACAAACAAACTCCAGTACTGTTAGCATAGTGTTATATTAGTTTCAAGTGTACAATATAGTGATTCATTAACTCTACCCATCTCCCCTCTAGTAACCATCTGTTTGTTTTCTATATTGTTCTCTGTTTTGCTTCAATATGCCCATCCACACTCAGACTCAGATCTATTTCTCTGTCTTTATTATTTACGTTCTTGTTCTTGTGAATTTTAGAAGTGGTCTCTGGACATGTTTCTTATCAATTCAAACATATTTACCAAAGAGTGAAGGCTACAAAAGTTCCATTGGGTCTTAACCGCAGACCTTTTACTTTCATTTCTGGGCAACTGCCCATTATATACCTCTGACCACATCCAGGTTCAATGTCACAGCTTCAAGTGAGCATCCTGCCCCAGAAGACTTTTTCTCACCACAAAGTTGCACTGTGGCCTCAACACCTCCTCCCTTTGCGGTACACAGGAAGAGCTTAATACCCACTCTGGCCATGTAAACCTGCAAAAGTTATTCTCATTTAACAAAATTAATTTCTAAATAATTTGTTGAAGTGGTTGTGGGTGTTTTTAAATGACTTGAACCCAGGCTGTTTGCAAAGCTTTGTCACTTTCTTTCCCCAGTAGTTTTAAGAGGTCAGATAAATATGCCCAGGTGAAGCCCATACATATATTTTTGTAGCCGAATTACCATTTCTGCATAAATTTTTGTTGTTTTTATTTCATATATCAGAAAGTATATTTTCTGAAAGTTGTATCATGTGCTTCTGTAATTTTATGTGTCACCAAAGCGTAACTAATGTTCAGCAAATCCTCAATAGATGTTCCAACACAACAGATGCAGAATATGTGCTCAGCATCCAGGAAGAAATTAGGATGTCTGTTTATATATTACTTCTTGATACAAGTAAGGTTTTTTAACCCTTCCTCTCCCTTTTATTTATTTATTTTATTTTAATTCACCATCCTGGCCTCACTCTAGAATATGCCTCTAAGACTCCTTTCCTCAGGGGTGCCTGTTTGGCTCAGTTGGTTAAGTGTCTGCCTTCGGCTCAGGTCATGATCTCAGGGTCCTGGGATCGAGCCCCGCATCAGTCTCTCTGCTTAGCAGGGAGCCTGCTTCCACTCTCTCTCTGCCTGCCTCTCTGCCTACTTGTGATCTCTCTCTCTCTGTGTCAAATAAATAAATAAGTAAAATCTTTTTTAAAAAAGAAAGAAAAAAGAAAAATCTGCATTCCCCACACTGTGAGATGTATAAAGTGGGATGACAGTATCACCTGCCTTCAGCTTAGTAACTCCTTCGCCAACGCTTTCCACAATTCCAGCACCTGTATGTCCCAGGATCACTGGAAAACTCCTTTCAGGATCAGCCGCACTCAGGGTGTAGGTATGTGTCAAACTGACATGGCAATAATCTTAATTTGAACTTCATGAGCCTTTGGGGATGTTGTCTCTAGCTCATGTGTTGAGAGAGGGTTTCCTACACTTCCCCCCACCCAGGCCACTGCAGCCTTGCACTTGATAACCTGGTTGGCCATAGCCTGGGGCTCTGTCAGTCAGGGGCCCCATATGGGAAGGTTTTAAATGGCTATTGATTTTATTAAAACTTTTTCTAGCTTTATCAAACTGTAGAATCAACTTTTGCCTATATTATTTTTATCTCATACATATTGTACATAGATTATTACAATGTTTAGTTGTTCAATTAGCTAAAGATTAGTGCCTAATCATTATCTCTTAACAATTAAAGAGACTATAGATTTACTGATTAAAGTTTGTTTTCACCAGATCATGTTCAGTGAGAGTTAATATGAGTGAATGATTTTTTAGATGTTTCCCTCCAGAGTGTTTTTTTGTTTTCTTTAAAGTCTCCCATGTGTATTATACTAAAAAATTATTATTATCATGATTATTGTTATTATAACATTCTAAAGAAGCCCCAATACTTATTTTTAAATAAACTTTTTATTTTATAATAGGATTAAGTTTATAGAAAAATTACAGAGGTAGTAGAGAGTGTTCCCGTATACCCTATCTCCAGTTTCCTGTATGAATATCTTATGTTAATATGGCACACTTATCACAGTAAACGAACTGATATTGATATATTACTAAATAAAAAACATAATTTATTCAGATTTCCTTAGTTTTTACATAATATCTTTTTTTCTGTTTCATTATTCCAGCCAGCATACCTTATTACATTTAGTCATTATGTTTCTTTTTTAAAAAAATTATTTAAAAGCAATTAATCAACATACAGTGTATTACTAGTTACAGAGGTAGAGTTTAGTGATTCATCAGTTGCATATAGAATGCAATGCTCATTATATCACGTGCCCTTCTTAATGCCCTTCACCCAGTTACCCTTTCCCCCCATCTACCTCCCCTCCAGCAGCCCGCAGTTTATTTCCTATGATAGGAGTCTCTTATAGTTTGTTTCCCTCTCTGATTTCATCTGGTTTCATTTTTTCCTCTCTTCCCCCTATGATCCTATTTTGTCTCTTAAATTCCACATATCAGTGAGATCATATAATAATTGTCTTTCTCTGATTGATTTATTTTGCTTAGCATAATACCCTCTAGTTCCACCCACATTGTTGCCAATAATAAGATTTCTCTTTTTGATGGCTGACTAATATTCCATTGTATAGATATACCATCTCTTCTTTATCCATTCATCTGTTGATGGGCATCTGAGCTTTTTCCATAGTTTGGCTATTGTGGACATTGCTGCTATGCACACTGAGGTGTAGGTACCCTTTGAATCAGCATTTTGTATCCTTTGGGTAAATACTTAGTAATGCAATTGTTGGGTCATAGGATAGTTCTATTTTAAACTTTTTGAGGAAATCCATACTGTTTTCCAGAATGGCTATACCAGTTTGCATTCCCACCTACCAGTTTGCATTCCCACCAATAGTGTAAGACTGTTCTCCTTCCTCCATAGGCTCCTTTTGGGTGTGGTAGTCCTCTTTATCATTTTTTTAAAGATTTTATTTATTTATTTGTTAGAGAGAGAGAGAGAGAGAGCGAGCACAGGCAGACAGAGTGGCAGGCAGAGGCAGAGGGAGAAGCAGGCTCCCCGCCAAGCAAGGAGCCCGATGTGGGACTCGATCCCAGGATGCTGGGATCATGACCTGAGCCGAAGGCAGCTGCTTAACCAACTGAGCCACCCAGGTGTCCCCTCTTTATCATTTTTTAAGGTAACAAAAATTATGAGTAGCTAAAAACCAGAACACTAAGACATTAGTTGATTATATTGGTATTTTGGCATAAGATTTGGTGCTAATGTTCTGAGAAATAGAGAGTAATATAATGAGCAATGTTCACAAGGAAAGTAGAGAAAAGGGCCTGTTTAATAGGAGCAGAGATGGTGTGAGATACCATATATATCATAAATGAAGTAATTAACCACAAACTGATAATTGTTGAAGCTATGTATATGAGGGTTCATTATGGAACTTTTATTTTTGTATGCACCATATATTTTTATAATTAAAAGGTCATGTGAATGCACATATATGTCTATATACTTGTATGCACTTATGTGTGTGCATATACTTATATATATGTGTATACAGATGGAAGATATCTTTCTATAGTTCCAACTTATATGATACAGCATACTTGATTCCATTCAAATTTATAACAGCATGTTCACAAGATGATTATGAAGTTAACTTAATTTTCGTCTTTTTTTCCCCCACACAGTACTTATAACCATATTTTAGGACAATTTTTCACTTAAAATTCAGAAAGAGATTATCTAATAACACCATGTGTTTCCCAAAACTCTGGGAACCTTCTTATCACTGAATTCATCATTTAAGTCATAAAGTCATGTTAACGCCTACCATTTATTTCACCACACAGTGGAATTTCCTGCTGTGATGAAGTGGAAGTAGTGTGGTTTGTGCTATGCTTCTTAACAAGATGAGATTACAGTAACACTTGCCATATATTTCTTAGGAATCAGAATTGACTGTGCAGTTCTAGTTTTAGTTCTAAAGTGATAGCTCAGGACGTATCTTAATTTTTCGGTTGTATAGGAGACATTTTTCCACAGGAATCAAGACCTTCCTTCTTTGATCAGGTGTGTTTCTGTGTGTGTCTGTGTTTCTAACAACTGTTTTTCAGGAAATGAGAAATTCTTGAGGTTTCAAACTCAAGAAAGTTTCCAAAAATATTTACACTGTAAGTGTAAATATTTACACACCATAATTGCTTCTTTGAACAGAATTACAGAGATCAAGGAATTCTTCTTACTTCTGAGGTATATACTGGCTTACACTATATTCAGTGGTGAGTAGACAGGATATATTTACTGAAGAATAAGATGTTATGATGTTGCTAGAAGATGGAGTCTTGTCATTAAATAAAACTAGAGGAATCAATCTACATTTGGGCTTAAGATTGAATTTCCATTTGAATTCACACATGGGAATTTTCTGTTCTTATGCAGGGCACTTACCTTCTGTGATACACAACTTTATTTGCAAAGTAAAAAAAAATATTGTTACTTCCTACTATGATGATCAAACATGAAACAGCTTTTTAAAATATCTATGCACTATGCACATTTATTTAATAGCCATTTCTCTCTGAAAGCTCTTCTAGACACTGTAAGATGTTACTATATAAATAAGCATGAGATTATTTTTGCTAATAAAGATGGTGATGATAACTTACAGATGACGATGATGATGGTGACGATGATGATAATAATGATGATACTATGGACAGAAGTTGAATTAATATGTACTAGAAACAAACATCCAAAGAATTCATATGTCTTACCCAAATTTGCCTTGCCAAAAAAAAAAGTCACCAAGTAAGATAACTATAAATAGAAAACTATAGGTGTTGTCATTCAAGATCAGTGATGGAAAATATTTTTGACTAAGTAGCTCAATGTAGGTGAATTAAAAACACCTATTGCATTTTTCAAATATTTATTTTTTATTTTATAACTAAACGAAATGCAAAAACTTAATTTTGCCTGGCATGTATGAACTCTTATTTTCATTTTCCCCTTTATATATTTGAATGGGAGAGATATTTTTGTATTCTTATTTTTCTAAGGAAGATATGTCATCTTCAAAATGAAGGTTTTGGATTCATCTCTGGAGTAAATAAATAGTCATAATCCAACAATGAACCTGATCCGAGATCGGTGGGCTTGTCCCAACATGGGTATGTGTTTTCCACATAGATGTGTAGTTCAGCCTGTGTATAATTTTAAGATTCCCAGAACTTGATACAAGTGTACAAGGCATAAGAAACAAGTTACTCTAATTTATTTATGTTCATTTCATGTTATATTTTAAATGGAGTTTTCAAAAACTTGAAAGCTTTTCTCCTCCTTTGTTTCATTAACTACCTAAAGTAAAATCTTTCACAATTTGAGGTAGCCTGAAATAGTGACAGCATGAGGATTTGCAGTTAGAAGAATTTTAGTCAAACTTTTACTAGTCTCTAGCTTTGAGATCTGGGACAACCCACATCTATGCACTTGAGTTTCCTTTCTCTATCAAATAGAGATATAAAACATGTTATATGTACACTAGTCAATTTCTATTTCTGGCATTATATTAAATACAAATATGATTTTGGCCACCTGTAACATTCAGTTTTTTTGACCATAAAATAATACCTACCCTCTTCACATGTTCGATAATTATGTTACATATGGTATGTACAAACAATGCTTTAGTTTAGTTTTAGGTGTAAAAGATAATTAGTATTAACATTTCATTATGTAAAGTTTTTATGTATTCAGTAATGATTACTATTTCAGGAAGAGAGCAAAGTGGCTTTTTACTTGTTTTGTTCAGAAGCAGGTTATTTGTCTTTATCTTAAAAATTTACACATTATTTGTATGTCCTTCACTAAAAAAAAAGGCAATTACTGTTTACTACATGATTAACATTATTGATTCTAAGTGAATGTTATTTTAATTTCACTTTTTAAACTACTCATGACAAGTTGTGTTAATATCCTTTGGTGTTTCGGTCCTTTTTTTCCCTTTTCTTTCTCTTTTTTATTTTTTTTTTTGAGTGTAATTTGTGAAGTTATTAATTTAGCAAATGTGGCTCTATGAATTAAACACATATCTCCCTAGGCCCCTGTCTTTATTTTAATGCTAGATTTTATTACACACTAAGAATTA
Source organism: Taxidea taxus jeffersonii (assembly GCA_003697995.1). Lineage (NCBI taxonomy): Eukaryota > Metazoa > Chordata > Mammalia > Carnivora > Mustelidae > Taxidea > Taxidea taxus. Next base: position 40,558 of record RCUC01148148.1, read on the forward strand.
CCTTATTTTATAGCACAGATCTGCTAAAGACATTTTGCCATAGCATAAATATAATTTTATTCGTATTACAAGTACAAAAATCATAACAATGAAGTAATGTAAAACAAAAGTATCTTGATGTTATACTTTAAAATGGATATGAATAGAATGTCAAGTTAAATATGAAAAACTATGACCAAAGAGGCTGAAGGCTATGACTCCTATTGACCTGAATTTTTTTTTCTCTAGAAACAAATGAAGTTCATAATTATAACTTGGAACTGGTAAAGCATGGTACTTCTCCACGATGGCAAAAGAGAAAGTCTACAATCACAAGCAAATGTGGAGAAAATCGTAAGTTCAATACTCTATTTGTCTTTGAGGTGAGTCTTGGAATCTATATGATTAGATCAGTGATTAACAGTTTCTTTTACCTTAATGAGAAAAGCAGAAATGAAATTAACTCTAGTATAATATTGGAATATATAATACAATTAGCAGAAATTGTTCAGCTTAGGATTTTTTCATGCCCCATAAATGATACTATCATTAACATAATAATGACAACTGAGACAGCAGTTTCTTAGTTTTTTTTAAGTTTTTACTTAAATTCCAGTTAATTAACGTATGGTGTAATAATAGTTTAAGGTTTAGAATTTAGTGATTCAGTATTTACATATAAAACCTGGTGCTCATTACAAGTGCTCTTCTTAATCCCTAACACCTATCTGGCCCATCCCCCACCCACCTACCTTCTGGTAACCAACAGTTTGTTCTCTATAGATAAGAGTCTATTCCTTGGTTTGTCTTTGTTCCCCATGTTCATTTGTTTTGTTTCTCAAATTGCACATATGAGTGAAATCATATGGCATCTGTCTTTCTCTGACTGAGTGATTTTGTTTGGCATAATCCTCTCTTTATCATGGTTGAGTAATATTCTAATATACTATATATAAAATATTTATATATATATATATATCACTTTTTTATCCATTCATTTTGTCCATTCATCAGTCAATGGACATTTGTGATCTTTCCATAATTTGGCTAATGTTAATAATGTTGCTGTAAACATCAGGGTGCATATATCCCTTTAAATTAGTATTTTGGATCTTTTGGGTAAATACCTAGTAGTACAATTGATGGATTGTAGGGTGACTCTATTTTTAACTTTTTGAGGAACCACCATACTGTTTTCCACAGTAGCTGTACCAGTTTGCATTCTTACCAACAATGCATGAGGGTTCCCTTTCTCCAGTTCCTCAAAAATATCTGTTGTTTCCTGTGTTGTTCATTTTAGCCATTTCGACTAGTGTCAGTTGATATCATAGTTTTGATTTGTATTTCCCTGATAATGAGTAATGCTGGACATCTTTTCATATGTCTGTTGGCCACCTAGATGTCTTCTTTGTAAAATGTTTATTCATGCCTTCTGCCCATTTTAACTGGGTTATTTGTTTCTTGGGTGTTGAATTTTATAAGTTCTTCATATATTTTAGATATTAACCCTTTGTCAGATATGTCATTTGCAAGTATCTTTTCCTATTCCATAGGTTGTCTTTTAGTTCTGTTGAGTATTTCCTTCACTATGAAGAAGGTTTTTATTTTGATAAGTTCCAATAATTTATTCATGCTTTTGTTTCTCTTGCCTCAGGAGACATACTAGTAAGAAGTTGCTATGGCCAATGTCAAAGAGTTTACTGTCTCTGTTCTCCTCTAGAATTCTTATGGTTTCCTGTCTCACAGTTAGGTCTTTCATCAACTTTAAATTTATTTCTATGCATGGTGTAAGAAAGTGATCCAGTTTCATTCTTTTGCATGTTGCTGTCCAATTTTCCCAACACCATTTGTCAAAGAGACTGTCCTTTTTCCATTGGATATTTTTTCTTGCTTTATCAAAGGTTAATTGGCCATAGTATTGTGGGTTCATTTCTGGGTTTTCTATTCTATTAATTTCTGGGTTTTCTATTCTATTATTCTATTAATCTATATGTCTATTTTTGTGCCAGGGCCATACGGCCTTGATCACTACAGGTTTGTAAAAAATGGAAGTCTGGAATTGTAATCCTTCTAGTTTTGCTTTTCTTTCTCAAGGTTGCTTTGGGTATTCAGGGTCTTTCATGGTTCCATACAAAGTTTAAGATTGTTTGTTCTAGCTCCATGAAAAATGCTTGTGGTATTTGGCTAGAGATTACATTGAATGTGAGACAGCAGTTTCTAAGGGAGCACTGAACAACTAATTTTAAGGAGGAGTAAATAGAAATGGAAACAAAAGGGAAAGGAAATACAAAATATCTTTCAGAGTTCTGTCTTAAAAGTGTGGATGCAACAGTTTGAATGCCATTCACAGAAATGAGAATGTACAGAGATAAGCTCTCTGTCTTTTATCAAGCCAGAATACCATTGAAAATAGAGCCTGAAATAGTTTACATAGAAAGAAAAACAACAGACTTTTCATCTATGAATTTTCTTAAAGTGTTAAAAAATAAATGATTATCAAATAGCACCACCTTATGAGTGGATTATAGGGAGGGAAACGTGCAGTATTTAGTCAACAAAGGGGAAAGCTTGTATGATCATATGCATAATGTTGAAAATGTTTTAGATAAAAATCACTCTGAGGGGGACCCCTGGGTGGCTCAGTGGGTTTAGCCTCTGCCTTTGGCTCAGGTCATGATCTCAGGGTCCTAGGATTGAGCCCCGCATTGGGCTCTCTGCTCAGCAGGGAACCTGCTTCTCCCTCTTTCTCTGTCTGCTTCTCTGCCTGCTTGTGATCTCTCTCTCTGTCAAATAAATAAATAAATAATCTTAAAAAAAAAACACTCTGAGTTCTTAATTTAAAAGAACTTAATTTTTAATATCTCTAAAATATACTTTTTTCAAACGTATTCAGAAGTTATCATTATATTTGTTGATAAATGCTAGTTGCATTTTTATTATAGTTAGAAAAGGTAAGAATTTTTGCTGTCTTGTTGTTGACTAATAATTGTTCTGCTGGTGCTAGCCAACATGAATAACCAAGAAAAAGAAAAAAATCAAATGATGTGAAATTAGAATAAAAAGGCAAAATAAACATTATTTGCAATTATTTGTAATTTAAAATACTTTTAAAAACCCTCAAAAGCTTCACTCAAAAATATGACAAACAAGAAAATCTGATATGAGGACTCAATTGAAGATAAGATATAAAAATCAATTGCCTTACTAACTGGAAATACAAGAATAATGTGATGAAACAAAAATTCCATATATAAAGACCAAATTTTTTTAAGAAGACAGAAATAAACTTTTTAATTAAAAATGCTAGAAGTAAAACTATCAATTTAAAGTTGTATTGACAAAATAAAATAAGGCATGCATAATGGGAAAAGACATTTTAAAGATGTAAATTATCTCCATATATTTATGCATTTAATGTGACTCTATTGAAAGATTAATTACAATATTTTAAACATAAAGTTTCTTGAAAAGCTTAAAATTATTTTTTTTTATATTTTTAAGATTTTATGTATTTACTTGACAAAGAGAGACACAGTGAGAGTGGGAATACAAGTAGGGGGAGTAGGAGAGGGAAAAGTTGGCTTCCCGCTGAGCAGGGAGCCCGACATGGGGCTCGATCCCAGGAAGCTGGGATCATGACCTGAGCCAAAGGCACAGGCTTACCCACTGAGCCACCCAGGTGCCCCAAGTTCTTTTTATTTTAAAGTTCTTAAGGCACATATAAAGTGTATTGATAACCAAAATATTTTGAAAAAGAAATGTAATATATAGTTGTGAGTACTGTGAAAAACTCGGGCATATTGCAAAACTAAGGGAATTTTACATATAGTTTGAATGGAAAATGCATAAAGAATATAGGAATAAATGAAAATACAAATACAAATGTATTACATGCTAAAGGTGGTATTTCATATCAATGAGAACATATTGATTTATTCAGTAAATGATGTTAGAAGAATTCAGTGCCCATTTGGGAAAAAAATTATAAATTTAAGTTCCTACCTTATTTATTACACACCCACATACACACACACAAAAATACCAAATAGGTCAAATAAAATACGAAACCATATAACATGATGACACATGAGTCCAACATACTTTATAAACTAAGAATAATGAAGACATTTGATTATATCAAAAAAAATCAGTCATAAAGGAATATATGATCAAGGTAACCACTACACATTTCAACACTCCCACAATTTCATAATGTTAAAGTAGAAATATCTGAGGTGTCTGTTTGCAAAATATATGGTAAGTAATGAACTAATGCCTTTAACCCAAAAAGCAAAAAAGGAACCAGCTACTCAATACAAACAAGAGAAGTATCAGAGAAATAAAATAAAAACATTATTTAACCATAGTAAGAGATGCTCAATCTTATTCATAACAGAAAAAACAGAATTTAAATTAAAAATATTGCTTATGGGGCATCTGGGTGGCTCAGTGGGTTAAAGCCTCTGCCTTCTGCTCAGGTCATGATCTCAGGGTCCTGGGATCGAGCCCCGCATCGGGCTCTCTGCTCAGTGGGAAGCCTGCTTCCTCCTCTCTCTCTCTGCCTGCTGATCTGCCTACTTGTGATCTCTGTCTGTCAAATAAATAAAAAAAATCTTTAAAAAAATATCGCTTATAAGATTTATATATTTTAAAATGTGAATAATATTTAGTGCAGAGAAGATGAGAGCAAACAGGCTTTTAAATTTATTTTTGGTACTACATAAATTGGTATGTCTTCTTTGGACTGAAAATTTCAATCACTACAAAAATTTTAAATGCAAATGCCCTTTGACTCAGCAATTACTCTCTCAGGTATTTCTCTTAGAGAGGAACTCAAAAATATACACAGGTGTGTATAAAATGTTATTTGTATTGTTATATCAAATAGCAAAACTCAGAAACAATTTAAATACATGTTGTAAAAATTAAAAGTTTGTCAACAGATTTTGTCCAATATCAATGAAATGCAATGAAAAGAACTATTTATAAAATTTTGACTTTATAAGATGTGATATAGAATAATCACTAAGATATTTTCTTAAGTGAAAAAAAAAGCATGAAGTATTTTCCACAGTTTCTTCAACATGTTTTAAAAAAGGGATTGAAGGCCCTCTATCCCTACACTTTGAAGAGTTTTGATCAGGAAGGAATGCTGTATGTTGTCAAATGCTTGTTCAGATCTATTGAGAGTATCATATGGTTCTTCTTCTTCCTTTTATTAATGTATTGTATCACATTGATTGATTTGCAGATGTTGAACCAACCTTGCAGCCCTGGAATAAATCCCACTTGGTCGTGGTGAATAATCCTTTTAATGTACTGTTGGATCCTATTGGCTAGTACTTTGGTGAGAATTTTCGCATCTGTGTTCATCAAGGATATTGGTCTGTAATTCTCTTTTTTGATGGGATCCTTGTCTGGTTTGGGGATCAAGGTGATACTGGCCTCATAAAATGAGTTTGGAAGTTTTCCTTCCATTTCTATTTTTTGGAACAGTTTCAGGGGAATAGGAATTAATTCTTCTTTAAATGTTTGGTAGAATTCCCCTGGGAAGCCATCTGGCCCTGGGCTTTTGTTTGTTTGGAGATTTTTGATGACTGCTTCAATCTCCTTACTGGTTATGGGCCTATTCAGGTTTTCTATTTCTTCCTGGTTCAGTTTTGGCAGTTTATATGTCTCTAGGAAAGCATCCATTTCTTCCAGATTGTCGAATTTGTTGGCATAGAGTTGCTCATAATATGTTCTTATAATTCTTTGTATTTCTTTGGTGTTGGTTGTGATCTCTCCTCTTTCATTCATGATTTTATTTATTTGGGTCCTTTCTATTTTCTTTTGGATAAGTCTGGCCAGGGGTTTATCAATCCTATTAATTCTTTCAAAGAACCAGCTCCTCGTTTTGTTGATTTGTTATATTGTGTTTTGGTTTCTATTTTATTGATTTCTGCTCTGATCTTTATGAATTTCTCTTCTGCTGGGTTTAGGCTTTCTTTGTTGTTCTTTCTCCAGCTCCTTTAGGTGTAGGGTTAGGTTGTGTATTTGAGACCTTTCTTGTTTCTTGAGAAAGGCTTGTATCACTATATATTTTCCTCTCTGGACTGCCTTTGCTGTGTCCCACAGATTTTGGACCATTGTGTTTTCATTATCATTTGTTTCCATGTTTTTTTTCAATTCTTCTTTAATTTCCTGGTTAACCCATTCATTCTTTAGAAGGATGCTGTTGAGTCTCCATGTATTTGGACTCTTTCCAAATTTCCTCTTGTGATTGAGTTCTAGCTTCAGAGCATTGTGGTCTGAAAATATGCAGGGAATGATTCCAATCTTCTGATATCAGTGGAGACCTGACTTATGACCCAGGATGTGATCTATTCTGGAGAATGTTCCATGGGCAATAGAGAAGAATGTGTATTCTGTTGCCATGGGATAGAATGTTCTGAATATATCTGTGATGTCCATCTGGTCCAGTGTGTCATTTAAGAGCTTTATTTCCTTGTTGATCTTTTGCTTGGATGATCTGTCCATTTCAGTGAGGGGAGTGTTAAAGTCCCCTACTATTATTGTATTATTGTCAATGTGTTTCTTTGATTTTGTTATTAATTGGTTTATATAGTTGGCTGTTCCCATGTTAGGGGCATAGATATTTAAAATTGTTAGATCTTCTTGTCGGACAGACCCTTTGAGTATGATAGAGTGTCCTTCCTCATCTCTTATTATAGTCTTTGGCTTAAAATCTAATTTACAATTGCACCCAAAACCATAAGATACCTAGAAATAAACCTAACCAAAGAGGCAAAGAATCTATACTCAGAAAACTATAAAGTACTCATGAAAGAAATTGAGGAAGACACAAAGAAATGGAAAAAATGTTCCATGCTTATGGATTAGAAGAACAAAAATTGCGAAAATGAATATGCTACCTAAAGCTATCTACACATTTAATGCCATGCCTATCAAAATCCCATCCAATTTTTTCAAAGAAATGGAACAAATAATCCTAAAATTTATATGGAACCAGAAAAGACCTCGAATAGCCAAAGGCATCACAATTCCAGACTTCAAGCTCTATTACAAAGCTGTCATCATCAAGACAGTATGGTACTGGCACAAAAACAGACATATAGCTCAATGGAACAGAATAGAGAGCCCAGAAATAGACCCTCAACTCTATGGTCAACTAATCTTCGACAAAGAAGGAAAGAATGTCCAATGGAAAAAAGACAGCCTCTTCAACAAATGGTGTTGGGAAAATTGGACAGCCACATGCAGAAAAATGAAATTAGACCATTTCCTTACACCACACACGAAAATAGACTCAAAATGGATGAAGGAGCTCAATGTGAGAAAGGAATCCATCAAAATCCTTGAGGAGAACACAGGCAGCAACCTATTCGACCTCAGCTGCAGCAACTTCTTCCTAGGAACAAAGCCAAAGGCAAAGGGAAACAAGGGCAAAAATGAACTATTGGGACTTCATCAAGATCAAAAGCTTTTGCACAGCAAAGGAAACAGTTAACAAAACCAAAAGACAACTGACAGAATGGGAGAAGATATTTGCAAATGACATATCAGATAAAGGGCTAGTATCTAAAATCTATAAAGAGATTAGCAAACTCAACACCCAAAGAACAAATAATCCAATCAAGAAATGGGCAGAGGACATGAACAGACATTTCTGCAAAGAAGACATCCAGATGGCCAACAGACACATGAAAAAGTGCTCCACATCACTGGGCATCAGGGAAATACAAATCAAAACCACAATGAGATACCACCTCACACCAGTCAGAATGGCTAAAATGAACAAGTCACGAAATGACAGATGCTGGTGAGGATGTGGAGAAAGGGGAACCCTCCTACACTGTTGGTGGGAATGCAAGCTGGTGCCACCACTCTGGAAAACAGCATGGAGGTTCCTCAAAAAATTGAAAATAGAGCTACCTTATGACCCAGCAATTGCACTACTGGGTATTTACCCTAAAGATACAAATGTAGTGATCCAAAGGGGCATGTGTACCCTAATGTTTATAGCAGCAATGTCCACAATAGCCAAGTTATGGAAAGAACCTAGATGCCCATCAACAGATGAATGGATAAAGAAGAGGTGGTATATATATTCAATGGAATACTATGCAGCCATCAAAAGAAATGAAATCTTACCATTTGTGATGACATGGATGGAACTAGAGGGTATTATGCTTAGTGAAATAAGTTAATTGGAGAAAGACAGCTATCATATGATCTCCCTGATATGAAGAAGTGGAGATGCAACGGAGGTGGGGGTTAAGGGGGTAGAAAAAGAAAAAATGAAACAAGATGGGATCGGGAGGGAGACAAACCAAAAGAGACTCTTAATGTCATAAAACAAACTGAGGGGCGTGGGGGAGAGGGCTGTCGGGAGAAGGTGGTGAGTTTACATTACATGTTTATAAAAAAATAAAAATAAATAAAAAATCTTCAAAAAGGGATTGAAGGGAAATATCTATATTTATTATTGTATCTACATTAAAAAATTTTGTTTAAATTATAGCCATGATTTATTCTATGGAGGAAACTGGAGAACTTTTAGAGAAAAACAGTAGGAAATATGCATTACTGTAGCCTTTTTTTTAATCACTTACAAAATACTTATTTTACTTGTTCTAAGATAAATAACTAAGGTAAAAGTACGATGTCCTTCCCCCCTAAAAAACACTCATAACACTTATATCAAACATGAACATACCAAACCTTTTTAATATTTATTTTCTATTCTTTCTCATTCTTTCTTTCTTTTTTTTTTTACAGCATCTCCATTTTTTATAGCCCGTGCCATTGCTATAGCTATGGGGATCCATTTCATTATAATGGTAATGATATGCGGTGCCATAATCATACATTGTAAGTGATAGTAGAGAAGTAGATAGATCATTCTCGACCTAATGATTATAATGCATTACTTTGATTAGTATTCAGAAATACAGAGACAAACTAATATGTGTCTTTATGTTCTTGCTGTTAGTGTAAAAATGTGTCAACTACTGTTGCTAGGACTATGTTACTAATAACCTTTTAATAATTTTATTTTTTATTATTGAACTGTGTATTACATATAATGTTATATTAGTTTTAGGTGTAGAACATAGTGATTCAACAATTCTGCACATTACTCAGTGCTCACAATGATGAATGCAATCACCATCTGTGACTATACAATGTTATTACAATATTTTTTACTATATTCACTATGCTGTACTTTTCATCTTCATGACTTACTTATTTTATAACTGGGAGTTTGTACCTCTTAATCCTCTTAATTATTTTAATAGCATTATTCAATCAAGAAGCTCCAATTTCTTTGCAAGGTAAGTGAAAGTTTTCTAATATTTTGAAGCACAGACTACATGAATCTCTATATATTTGAGCATAAGCATGTATCCAATGTTATTAACAAGATAATGTATGAGAAAATGATTAATTCTTGTCCATAATCCATTAAATGCCCCAATTTTTTTTTAACACTGAAAGAGTGCTTCTAAAAAAACAGAAGATACTTGATTTTGGCATCTCTCTCTCTTTATAAATGTGTAAAGATATGTCATTGGAGGTGATCCAATTGGTTATCTGAAATGTTAAAGTTACAATAAAAAAGTATTTAACCTGTCTAGACAAAATCTGCTATAATGATCAGCCTTGTAGAAAATTAATAATATATTCTCTCTTTCTAGGAAATTATTGTGGTCCATGTCCTAAAAACTGGATATGTTATAAAAATAACTGTTACCAATTTTTTAATGAGAGCAAAAACTGGTATCAGAGCCAAGCTTCTTGTATGTCTCAAAATTCCAGTCTCCTGAAGATATACAGCAGAGAAGATCAGGTTGAGTATTTGTTTTAATTTCCCTTACTATACTCAGCCCTAACATGGGAGGCAACTCACTGAAATATGAACCTGAAACATAAGAGAGGCACTAAGACTCAGATATATCCATCCAAAATCTTTCTACCTCAAAAATAAGAAAGCACAGGGCACTGGGGTGACTCAGTTGGTTAAGCATCTGCCTTCAACTCAGGTCCTGGGATGGAGCCCTGCATCAGACACCCTGCTCAGTAGAGAGCTTGCTTCTCCCTCTCCCTCTACCTCTTCTGCCCCACAACTTGTGTGCTCCCCATCTCAAATAGATAAATAAAATCTTTCTTAAAAAAATAAAAATTTAAAATTTAAATAAAAAAATAAAAATAAGAAAGCACAGAAATTTTAGGTATTATGTACAGTGTTTAAGTGAGAATTAGGCTAGAGGACAGAATGCATTTCCCCAAGTGTGGGGAAAAATGATTAAATGATTATGGCTTTGTATTAATTAAAATTATGAGCACTAAAAAAAATATGAGCACTGATTTTATTTGTGGCCTCAAACAGGATTTCTTTAAATTAGTGAAGTCATACCATTGGATGGGACTAATACAAATTCCAGCAAATGGATCTTGGCAGTGGGAAGATGGCACCATTCTCTTACCAAACCAGTAAGTCTGTAGCATTAAGGTGTCTATTTGTGGGTTTGTCTCTAAGCTGTCCCTATGGTCATTCAAGATCATGTTACTTCACACAATGCCAGGATATTCCCATATTCTAATAAATTCAGCAAAACACCCTGAGGGCCTAAATTTAGGAGATTATAGAGCAGAGCAGCCAATACCAATTATAATAAGTAACATTGTTTGCTATGTGCTAAGTACTGCACAAGGTAAATCTAATACTATGCCCATTTTACAGATGAAGAGACTAAAGCAGAGAGGTTAAGTATCAAACACGTATTCTTTCTAGAAGTTTCACCTGCAAAACTTTCCCTTTGCACCCTTGTAATCTCTCCTTCTTTCCCTTTTCTGCTCACCTCTTTCTGTCCCCAGGCAACTAACCTACTTTATGTCACTAAAGATTAGTTAACAATTTATAGAATTTAATATAAATGGATTTCTGGCATATGTGCCATTCTTATGTCTGGCTTTCTCACCCAGCATCATTATTTTGGATTCAGCCAACTCATAGCATGTATGAAGAATTAATTTCTTTTTGTTCCTGGAGGTATTCCATTTATGAGTCACTCAATTTGCTTTTCCTTTCCTCTGTTGATGGATAGATAGGTAGTTTCCAGTTGTTAACTATTAACAATAAAGCTACTTGCCATGAATATTTGTGTACAAGTCTGTATGAACATAGGCTTTCTTTTCTCTTACGTTGATATGTAAGAGTAGAATGGTTGGGTATTATAATAAGTATGTGTTTGACTTTTTAAGAACCTGCCAAACTATTTTCCAAAGTAACTGTGCCATTTTACATTCCTACTAGCAGTGTATGAGAGTTCTAGTTGCTCTCCATCCTGGTCTACACTTGTTATATCCCTAACATTTTAGCCATTCTCCTAGGTGTGTAGTGGTATCTCATTGTGGTTTTAACTTGCATTTCGCTAATGACTAATGATGATGAACATCTTTTTTGTGCTTATTTACCATTTATTTTTCAATTTTTATTTCATTAATTTCTGCTCCCCACTTCCACTGTATTTCTTTCAGTATTCGCTCACACAGGCTCCTCGTTCAACCTTCAGCTGTATTAAAGGACTACCATTTATCTATCCTCTAAAGAAAAGAGAAAGAAAATCACCATAGTTTCTTGTAGTGAAAACTGATCTATTGGTTTGAAATTTTTTTCCTAATAGAAACATCCAGGCTACAAATATGTAAAATAATTTAGCAACATCCTCACATGTTTTGAGATATTATGTTTTCATTTTCATTCAGTTCAAAATAGCTTCTAAATTCCCATTTGCATTATTCTTTGATCCATGGATTATTCAGAAGTGTGTTATTTAGTTTCCAACATTTGGAATTTTCCAGAGATTTTTTCTTTTACTGAGTTCTAATTTTAATCTTAATCTTAATCAAATCTTAATCAAAGAACATACTTTGTATGACTTGAATCCACTTAAGTTTATTGAGATTAGTTTTATGGGCCTGACTATGGTCCGTTTTCCAAAACGTTCTATGTGCACTTGAATAGAATGTGTATTACACGATTCTTGGGATGAGTGTATTATAATTTCAATTAGGTCAAGTTAGTTGGGAGTGTTGCTCCAGTCTTCCATATCCTTTCTGATTTTCTGTCTATTTATTCTTTTTTTAAAAGATTTTATTTATTTATTTGACAGAGAGAGAGATCACAAGTAGGCAGAGAGACAGGCAGAGAGAGAGAGAGGAAGGGAAGCAGGCTCCCC
>RCUC01148149.1:0-26063 GCA_003697995.1 Taxidea taxus jeffersonii
GCCAAACCATGGACCCTAACTGAGAGCCAGTTTTACAACATCATTTCTAATATCTGAATAATATTCCATCATGGAAGGATGCCCCGTAAGTTACTGAACCAACCTAAGTCGGTCCCCTACGGTTAGACATTAAGATTATTTCCGATTTTCCACTATTGTAAATAATGTTGAAACAACTACTCCTATGGATAAATCTTTGAGTATGGCCCTATCTATTTCCCTGGGATCAATTCCAAGAGCACGACTGTTTTTAGGGCTTTTGATAGTATTTTCAAACCGCCCTCCAGAAAGGTTGTATCTATTTACGTTCCTACCAGCAGAGTCGAGGAGGGCCCGTTTCCCCACATCACTGCTCACAGCTGGTCTTATAAAACATTATATTTTGTACCTTTTTAACCCTGCCTTGCAACTTCTCTTTTTCTCTCTGCTGTCTTGGAGACAGTGCTTTCTGACTCAAGGAGCTGGAAAGAGCTGTCTTCGGGGAAGACTGCAGATTGAGAATTGCTGTCTTTCCCTGCTTCTATAAAGCCCTAAAGGCTGCAGTTTCCTGGATTTTGCAGAAGACACTCCTTTGCAAATCTCTTTGCCCTTGTCTTTGGTGGGAAAAGTGTCACTAGGCAAGAAGAAACAAACAGGCTATCCTTTTTAAAAAAATCTTGGTTGATTTTTAAACATTTCTATTATGAAATGTTTGTCCCCAAAGGAACCATGAGGGTTCCTTTTAGTAGATCTTAAAATTCATAGATAAGTAATTCTGTAGTGTGACTGCTCCTTCTCTCCCACTTTAGACAGCCAAATCTGTCCTGATGTATAAAATTTACTGGGGGAAAAAAAACCACCCAAATTTGGCTCGAGAACCCCACGAGGCTGGTTATAAGAAGAAATCTCTTGCATATAGTAGGCACTCAATAAATGTTTGTTGAGCTGCGCTGGAAGACTTGGACACGCACCCTGGAGTAATAGGGGATTTCGTGTACGTGTTTAACTACTAAAGCTTTCATTAACTGTGGCAGTGTTAAATACAGTCGGTACTAATGAGGGGGAGTGGTGACCTGAATACACCGAAACAGAGGGAAATCCCAGATCAACTCTATTTAGTCTTGAAATACAGTCCATGATTTTTTTTTCCTGTAACAGATGTACCTTTCCAATTCTGTTTGGCTTAGGCGAATATTACAATGAGCTTATCCTCCCTGAGCCCACAGAGAGAGACTCTACGAAGCAGTCATCGGGCTAGAATTAACAGTCACCAAAGAAATCCCGATATGGACATATGAGGTGATCTAAAAAGAATCATTATTAATTGCGTTACCTGGGATATCCATATTAATTTAGTGACGCAGGGATATGTCTTTCTTTTCTAAAGTTGCACACTGGCATTAATAAATAGATAAATAAAAGTTGCCACAAGCCACCTACAAAAGGGGTAGTAAAGATTTGGCTCTATTACAACAATAACTACCATTTTCTGGAAGTAGTTTCTGCAAACCAGTTTAGCTATATTAACTCAAAATCTTTACCACAGAACTCTGCGGGCAGGTAATGTTTCTGCCCTGATTCTGCTTTAGGGGAACTCTCCCCTCCCCCCACTGGGTACTCTAACAAGAGAACCGACAATCAATGAACCCTGCCCTCCTGCCCAGCGGATGGCGAGGCACCCAGACATCTCCCGCCCACCCCAGCCTACACGGAGGAATCCTCAGACCCTTGAGGAAGTGCCCTGAGCACCACTCTGCAGAGCTCATCCATCAGCCCTTTCTGAGGTCAGAAGCTGGGGCTTTTCTGTCTATTCCATGACCTTCCCCTGCTCAAGGCAGCCACAGATGGTTTCTACCGCATGCAACCGAAGAATGCTGATGGACAGAGAAATGTCAGCTGACTCGCCCCAGACCTCCCAGCCAGTAAATGGCTGAGTGAGAATTTTGAACCCAAGGCTATCTGATGTCCCAGCCCCCATGCCACTTCTCAAAGGATATGCATCGAGGATTAAGTTCAGGTGCCTTCCAAGTCCTGACTTTCACTTTCTCTGCCACCTGCTTCCTCCCTGGAAAATTCTCACACACTGACTTCCATATCCATCAACCCACGGGGCTGGAACGATACATTACTGGACTGATGTCACTTACCCTTCCGCACTGGGCACCTGGGGTTCATTCAGTGAGTGATCGAATCCATACTCATACCACCTTTTTCAACTAGAACAACACCGAAGGGGAGGCAGGACCAGGGGGTCTGCTCCAGCCTCCTGCCTCAAAGAAACTCTGCCCTAACATCCAGTCACATGACAAGAGTCATGTCTGCCACCACCATGATCAGAAGGCCACCGGTTACCATCAGCCTTGGGCAGCACCAAGTGCTAATCTAATACAGAATGCACACATCCGGGGCACCTGGGGGGCTCAGTTGTTAAGTGTCTGCCTTCAGCTCAGGTCATGATCCCAGGGTCCTGGGATCGAGCCCCGCATCGGGCTCTCTGCTCAGCAGGGAGCCTGCTCCCCCCACCCCTGCTCTCTGCCTTCCTTTTTGCCTACTTGTGATCTCTGTCTGTCAAATAAAATCTTAAAAAAACAAAACAATACAAAAACAAAAACATCCTAAAAAGATGGATGGGGGAGAAAGCGCCAGAGCCTTGGGGTAGTGGGAAGACCACAGGCTCGGTGGTCAGAGAGACACATCTCATCCCTTTGGGATGAGCTTCCCTGAGCCTTGGTTTCCTCATCTGTAAAATGGGGATAATGGTGCCAACCTCACGAGTTCCTGAGATGCTTGTATCAGATGAAAAAGTTAAACGGCCTCATACGCTGTAGGAGCCAACAATGCCAGTGCTTTCCTTCCTAAAGAATTTAGGACAGTTGATTGCTTATTCCTATTTTTAAAGATCTCCAAGGAAGGAGAAACCATAGCATCCCTTGGTAGCTAGTGCCAGTGTTTCACAACCCACTTAGATGATGTGTGAATATAGCACAGAGGCCCACATCCAAGGAGCCTGGCAGAGGCTGGGAGGCGTGCCAAGCAGCTTGCTGGACTGCTACCCAATCCTATCCCTTCCCCCGCCATTGCCTCCTAAATATATATATTAGCTTAGCCATCCTTCACGGGCCAACCTCCTTTTGGAAACCCTGTCTGATAATCTGGTTTGAAATGTTTTCGGTCTTCCAACCGCTACATCACCTGTGGGCTGTAACATGCTCTAGGCATTTATCGAAAACATGCTAGTCCTATTTAATTCTGTAATCGGGTATCGCAATGAATATACATTAAATGCCCTTCTGCATTGCCAGACAGCGTCCTAGGCACCAGGCATACAGCAACGAATAAAACAGATGAGGTCCTTGCCCTCATGAAGAACACACTCGAGCAAGGAGTCAGGGGAGAGAAAATTAAACTATAGAGTATGGCAGGGGATCAGAAGTGCAGTGGAGGAAATTAGAACAGGGTTGGGGGTGGGTGACCATTACTCTGTAAGAGGAATGGCCAGGCCTGGCTCCTGCCCACCTCACACCAGCTCCCTTTCACTCCCTGTGCCCCCAGCCAAGCTTTCTTTCAGCTTCCCCAACTCACCACACTCCTTGCAGCCCCAGGACCTTTGCACACTCCTCTTGTCTGGAATACTTGTCCCTCCCTACATCACCTGGTTAACCCTCTCTTTTTGATGAGGTAACAATTGAGCAGACACTGGAAGGAAAGTAGGAGACTACTTAAACGTGCTTGGTTTCTCTGGGAATATACGCTCCTGAAAGGTAAGAGAGGGCAGCGGTTAGAAATGCCAGTTCCCAAACTGGATCCTCAGGATCTCTGCCTTATCCTCAATCCTCAAATCCCTGCCTTATCACACCCTCGTTGTATGGCAAATTTCTAAGTTCCCCAAGTCCCAGTCTCTGGGAAAATGGAGAAAGAACAGTATTTATCTCATAGGAATATTGTAAAGATAAAGTCATGAATGTGGGCATCAAAGGCAGGTTTACCCCGAAACTAAGGCTAAGTTTATTCCCGAAACTTCAGGAATTTACCGCCAACCCCCACCAAACACACACAGTTGCATGAGCCCCTTACAATGCCCTCAGACGAGCCCAGCAATGAGTTTACATGGTCACACATTTTTGTAAAATGTGTTAACAACAATCAGTGAAGACTACTTACTGTCTCTTCCCACTTTGACTCCCTTCTGTCATACTTCTGTCATGCTTCTCACATCAGATGGCACTGGAAAGGACATGGCCCTTTTGCATTCATCATTCAGACAGTGAACCCAACCACTCTGCCCCAAGAGAAGAGGAGACCGGCCTTCCCAGAATGTGGTTGGTTCACCATCTCAGGATCCTTTCAGAGTGCAGAGGGCTGTGGGCAGGTGCTGGGGTCGCCTGCCCTCCACTGCCCCCACACCTGAAAAAGGAGGCTTTGCGGGGCAGGACACCACACCTCCCATGGGGCCCCAACTCCAAAGCCTCATGTGGAGACCTCAGGAAACGCCAGGGCCTTTTGAGTCTTCCTCAAGAGCCAGCCCCAGGGTCTGGCGATTCTTATACTTAAGCTGAAAAGCTCTTGAAATCTATACCAGCGTGGGAACGAGCTGTTTTCCCCCTCCTAAGGGCTGAAAACAGTTCATGACCATCTTCCAAAGGAAAACCTTCTCCCTACTTGAAAGTAGTTATAAAATCATGTCTCGGCCTTTTATTTCCTGGCCAAATGATGCCAATTACTAATAGCAAAAGGGAAGAACGTGATTCATGGACATTCCAGTTCTGACGGCTGATTGCCATAAATTCCCTGGTCCCTAGAACTCACTCCGCCTCTCCTTTGTGATTGTTCTCCACAGTCATCACCCAGAAAGCCACCCATTCCTCTTGCTTTCCTCCAGGAAACTTCTAGAAAGATTTCTTGAGGCTCCCCAGTCCATCCTCAAGGTCCCTTTGCCCACATCCCAGCCAGACTCGGGGGAGGACTTGATTTCAGTATCCTCCTGTGTTTTTGTGTGTGCATAAGCACCTTTATTTCTAGAACTTATTAAACAGTCCACCCTCATCTGCCTTCAGTCCTACCCTCTCCTGCCCTCCCTGGGGTTGTGTCTCCCATTCATAAAGTCAACAGGTTCACCATCACTCAAAATACACAACAGCAACAGCAGTGTATGTGAGCCGGGAGATCTCCCTGAAGGGACATTGGCTCATGACCTTCTGAGCCCCTGGGTCCCAAAAGATCAAGCCCTCAGCCTTCTCTCTGCCTTCCTGCCCACCCCCCAAAATCAGAGCACGATCTCCAGACTCCCTGAAGCGACGGCCCTTTTACCAAAGGGAGGAGGGAGAAGAACTTTGGTTGACTTGTAAATCATTGTCATAATATATCGAATTTATGACCCAACAATGTTAGGATCCATATCGCCTTAAAAGCGTGACTGTGTTCTTGGTGAGGAGGGGGGGACTACTCACAGTAATAATTTCTCCCTAACCTTCTGGAACAGTCTCAATATCCGGGCATTTTTAAAAATTGAGGTGGCTTGTCAAATGTGCAATTAAATGTGATTGGAATGTACAGCTTTTATAGACTTAGGAAAAAGGCGTTGGTGGGGTGGGGGTGGGGGGGAATGTCCTTTCTTAGATGTGCCCTGATTTGGGAATCAGAAAACCTGATCCCTGTAACAGAACACAATACCCTCAGGTCCGACAGCTTTTACTGAAGGATTCAAGAGGCTGAGGCTGGGGTGGAGAGTGTGATAACACTTGGAAAAGACCTTTCACTACCCAGATGCAAGCATTTATCATCATCATCATATCATCGTTATTAGCAATAATAAGTGGATCAGGGGGAGCTTTTCAAATGCAAATCTAATCACATTGTGCCTTTCGTCCAAGGCCTCCCACTGCTGTTAGGATAGAAGCCAGAATGCACCCCCGGCCTCTAGGCCCTTCATGGCATGCTTTGTAGGAGGAACCGCAGGGCCTGGCTCCTGCCCACCTTGCGCCAGCTTCTTCTCATTCCCTGGGCCACATGCACGCCTTCTCTCAGCTTAAATTTGCTGTCCTCCTGCCAACCCCAGGACCTTTGCATACTCCTTTTGTCTAGAGTACTTGTCCCTCCCCAGGTCACTTGTTTAACACCCTCTTTTTGTCCTGATATCACACTTCCTCAAGGAAGCTTTCTCCACCTTTCCTGACTAGATAAATCCTTCCCTTCTACACCCTCAGAGAATCATGTTCAGCCATCCAAATATTTATTAATTCATAGTTATTGAGTGTCTACTACGTGCCAGACAGTCTTCTGGAGGTGAGGGATATAATGGTGAACAAAAGAAGTCCCCAGGGAGCTTCCACTCTAACAGAAGAAGAGGCAATAAGCAAGTGAGCACATACATGTTTACCAGAATCAGCCGGTAGTAAGTGCTGTGAGGGGGGAAAAAAACTGGGTAAGGATTAGTGTGGTGGCAGGATGGTGGGGGGTGGGTAATCATTTCAGATTAAGGGCAGCAGAGAAAGCCTTTCTGAGCAGATGATACTTAAACTGAGGCCTGGGTGAAATGAGGGAGCAAACCATGAAGAGGTGTATGGAGAGACAACTTCAGACAGAAGGAATAGCAAGGACAAATGTCCTGGGGCAGGAATGAACTTAGTATATACTAAGTCCAAAGAATAGTAGACGACCAACGTGCCTGGAGTTGAGAAAGCAAACTGGGAAGGTACTTCATGAGGTTGGAGGACATGTAGACAAGCCTTTTGAGGAATTTTGCTCCAGCCAGGAGCAGAGAGATAGCGCTCCCACCAGGGAAGCCCATGAGCATTATGGAGGGTGTCTCTGTTTTCGTTTTTACTTTGTTTTAAGATGGGAAGCATTATAGCATAGTTGTGTGCCAAAAGGAATGTTCCAGTAGGGAGGGTGACACAGGTGATTCATGAGAGAGAGAGATCACTGCAGTCAGTCCTCCAGTAAGTGAGGGAGAATGGGATCCAGGGCCCAGGTGGAGAGCTTGGCACTAGACAGGCTCAGGGACAGCTTGTAATCTGTGACAGAAGAGGGCACAGCACATACATACTGATGCTGGAGGCTGGTCAGCTTAGTGGTGGATAATGAGCATTCTGATGGCCTCCGTTTTCTCAGTGAATGGGAGGATGAGATCATCAGCTGAGAACCAGGCAGGAGAAGGGCACTGGGGCTGGAGAAAAGAGGAGAAAGTACAAATAGGCATCTTGGAGAGTGGCAGATTGACTGGGGACTGTCATGGGATTGCTGGGCATTGCTGAGGTAATCCAGTTATTTGAGAAAACTGCATTTTCTCCAGCCATGTTCCTGTGCCATCTCAGACGCAGGTGCAAAGGGGATGCTCCATTGAGCTTAACCAGGGTTAAGAGTGAGCATGGGAATTATGGAGAAATCACAACACTAGGCCATAGAGTCGAGGTGAGGCCATAGAGTTGGGTGAGGAGGGAAGAAAGACCTAGGTGAGAGGTAGTGAAAGACAGGAAAATAGGGTACAGAGTCAGGGGACTGAGACCTCAAAAGGATCCAAGAATCGATGGAATGGTAGTCCTAGGATCACTGAGTTGGGAAGGTAGGTGGTGATGGTCTGAATGGGATGGTTAGAATGGAAACATTAGAGGTGCTACTGTTATGGCTAAGTCTGTGTGTGACTATGGCTGAGATGGAGAGGAGGAGGGGACCCTGGTATGGAGGCATCAAGAAGTAAGAGGCAGGATGACAAAGGGTTGTCTACGTGGGTCTCACAGTTGTCATGGACAACGGTAGGAGTGGAGGTACAGAGAAAATCAGCAAGCCAGGTAGTCAAACTATCAGTGAACACATGAGCAGGAGGTAGGTACAGAGCACAGAGATGGTCTGATGATGGGCACTCATATTTTTCATGTTTAAATGATTATTTTATTAATGTTGATTTTACTCATGACACTGTATGCACCATTAAGGGTAGGGACCACGTCTGCTTGTGTTCACCACATGACCTACAGCTTGTAGCCCAATGCCTAGCAGATAATAGGTACTTCATAAAAAACTTCTTAAATAAATGAATGAACAAATACCATTCTCCAGAATTGGAGAAAGAGAGAGCGTGAGAGGCATTGATCCAATAAATTGCTCCTTTCTTTCCCCATTAAAGTTCTCGGCATAGTGCTTATTTTCAGAAATTTCAGTCAATGGTCACTCTACTAACATTTATGGAAAACCTGTTAAGTGCCAGGTGCTGTGCTGCAAGTTTCAAAGAGGAGTAAGACATGGTCACAGCTGTCAGAGATCTCAAAGCATAGCCAGATGAACTCAGGAATAAACAACTTTAATATGATGTGAAT
The DNA here is from genome assembly GCA_003697995.1 of Taxidea taxus jeffersonii. NCBI lineage: Eukaryota > Metazoa > Chordata > Mammalia > Carnivora > Mustelidae > Taxidea > Taxidea taxus. The sequence goes on from RCUC01148149.1 coordinate 8,292, forward strand.
AGAGTCATGATAGAAGTATGTGTAAAATGCTTCAAGGACACTGAATCTGACTTCTGGGAGGAGATGGAAAGGCTGTGGGTACAGATAATACCTGGAGAATGAAGATAGTCCCCTACCAAGACAAGTGGAAGGTAGGTGAAGGGCCAACCTGCCCAAAGGTATCAAGGATAGGAAAAGCATAGCAAACTGAGAAGTCTGATGAAGACTAGCAATTAAGTGAAAACATCACCTATCCCTTATATTTATAGTCAGTTGGTTTGCAACCAGCATATTAAATAACACAATGGGGAAAGAGTAGTCTTTTTAACAAATGGCACAGGGACAACCGGACATCCACATGGAAATGAATAAAGTTAGACTCTCGCCTCATACCACATACAAAAAATAATTCCAAATGGATCAAAGACCTAAGGTGTAAGCATTAAAAGTACAAAACTCTTAAAGAAAACCGAGGTGCCAAAGAACAAATAATCCAATCAAGAAATGGGCAGAGGACATGAACAGACATTTCTGCAAAGAAGACATCCAGATGGCCAACAGACACATGAAAAAGTGCTCCACATCACTGGGCATCAGGGAAATACAAATCAAAACCACAATGAGATACCACCTCACACCAGTCAGAATGGCTAAAATGAACAAGTCAGGAAATAACAGATGCTGGCGAGGATGTGGAGAAAGGGGAACCCTCCTACACTGTTGGTGGGAACACCAACAGTGTTGGTGGTTGCTCGTGCAACCACTCTGGAAAACAGCATGGAGGTTCCTCAAAAAATTGAAAATAGAGCTACCTTATGACCCAGCAATTGCACTACTGGGTATTTACCCTAAAGATACAAACGTAGTGATCCAAAGGGGCACGTGTACCCGAATGTTTATAGCAGCAATGTCCACAATAGCCAAGTTATGGAAAGAACCTAGATGTCCATCAACAGATGAATGGATAAAGAAGAGGTGGTATATATATATACAATGGAATACTATGCAGCCATCAAAAGAAATGAAATCTTACCATTTGCGATGACATGGATGGAACTAGAGCGTATTATGCTTAGCGAAATAAGTCAACTGGAGAAAGACAACTATCACATGATCTCCCTGATATGAGGAAGTGGAGATGCAACGGGGGTGGGAGTTAAGGTGGTAGGAAAAGTAAAAATAAAACAAGATGGGATCGGGAGGGAGACAAACCAAAAGAGACTCTTAATGTCATAAAACAAACTGAGGGGGGTGGGGGGGAGAATAAATAAATAATAAATAAATAAATTTAATAAATAAAGCTTAAATTAAAAAAAAAAGAAAACCGAGGTGCAAATCTTCATGATCTTGGATTAGGCAATGGTTTATTATCTATGACACCAAAAGCGAAAAGGAAAAAATAGATACAATTGAACTTCACCAAACTTAAACTTCTGAGTTTTAAAGGAGACCATCAAAGTAAAAAGACAACCCACAGAATGGGAGAAAATATTTGCAAATTATATATCTGAGAAGGGACTAGTGTCCAGAATATATAAAGAACACATACACTCAATGATGAGAAGACAAATAACCTAATCTTTAAAAATGGGCAAAAGATCTTCTCAAAAGAAGATACACAAATGGCCAGTAAGTGCACAAAAATCAACCCATCATTACTCATCATGGAAATACAAATTAAAACCACGAGATGCCATATTATACCCACTAAAAGGGCTCTAATGACAAAGGCAGACATTAGCAAGTGGCAGTGGGGATGTGGAGAAATTGAAACCCTCACACATTGCTGGCAGGAATGTAAAATAGGGTAGCTGCTTTGAAAAACATTCCCTCAAAAGTTAAACATAGAGTTACAGTATGACCCAGCAAATCCACTCCCATTTGTATATATATATGGGAGTAGAATATATATACATACACAATATATACACATACACATGCCCAAGACAATTGAAAACATATGTCCACACAAACACTTGTACATGAATGTTCACAGCATCATGAATCACAATAGTCAGAAAGTGAAAACAACCCAATGCCCATCAATTGAGAAATTAATAAACAAAATGTGGTCTATCCATACAATGGAATATCACTTGGCAATAAAAAGAAATGAAGTGCTGAAGCACAGTACTACATGGGTGAACTTGGAAGCATTCTGCTAAATAAAATAACCAGATGCAAAAGACCACATATTGTATGCTTTTGTTTGTATGAAATGTCTGGGATAGGCAAATTAATAGAAACTGAAAGTATATTAGTGATGTAAAGAGGCTGGGGAAAGGGGGATACAGAGTGTTCTAACTCTTTCAGAGTTAGACAGCGGTAATGATTGTACAATTTTGTGAATATGCTAAAAACCACAGAATTGCACAAATTAAAAGGTGATATTTTATGGTATGCGAGTTATAGCTCAATTTTTTAAAAATGTCATCTGGGGTCCCTGTGGCATGTAGACCATCCCAAAGTATGTGTGGATTAAGTCCTACAGGCAATGGAGGTTTTTCCTGGTGCCACATGTGTGTGCATGTGTATGCACCTGTGTGTGTGTGTGTGTGTGTGTGTGTGTGTGTGTGTGTGCATACTCTTCTTCCACTATAGGTGGAAAATCAGGTAGGTGAAATCCACAAAAGTTCCCTAGGGTGCTATGACCTCGGGCCAATCAGTTTGAATGGCTTGTTGTATTTCCTTACACTCACATTAGTGTTTGTACTGAGATTATGTTTTATGTACAGTTTGATATGCTACTCTTTTTTTCAGTTACCATAAACTTATTCTAAGCATTATTTAAAAGTAAATTTTCTTACCTAATTATAATAGTTATTTATGGTAGAAACTTTGGAAAATTATAAAGAAGAAAATTAAAGCCATCCATAATCCCACCAGTTAGAAATAATCGTTACAGACATTTTAGTGTATTTTACTTTGTCTTTGTTCTATGAGTAAATGTCATTTTTAATAGCTGTATAATAGGCCACTCAGTATCATAGATTACTTTTATTGTAATATAGTTAGGCGATTTCCAATTTCTCTCTATATAAATAATGATGTCATAAATATCTTTGTTCATGAAGCTTTTCCATAGACGGGGTTATTTCCCTAGCTTCTCAGAAATAGAATTACTAGTCAAAGACTGAATATGTGTAAGCTTTTATGATGCATTCTTAAACTGCATTCTAAAGTAGTTCAACAAATTGCATTTGTATCAGCAATAAATGAGATTGCCAGTTTCACAGCATCCTCATCAGCATTGAGGCTTATACTTTTTAAAGTTCTCCTTTTAAAAAAAATCCATTCTACTAGAAGTTTCCTAAGAAAGAGCAGCATGCTCAGGTTTGTATTTTAGATGATAGATCAACTGGGCTAAAGAGAGGCAGGAGAGTGCTCGCATGGGAGCCAAGTAGGGAAGCGCTGCACTAGGTGTGCTAGCAAAGGAAAGAAATGACACCGCCAGGCAGTGAGGATGGGCTGAACAACGTTCCAGATTAGAAAGACATTTCTAAGAAAGGATGGGCTGGATTTGTGACTGATCCGAAACTGGCAGGAAGTGAGGTGTCAAGTTTGACTCCAAAATGCCTAGCTTTGGAGGTAGAGTGAAGGGTGATGGCTGTAGCCTGAGGCAGGGAAAAAGAGAAGGAGGAGCAGGTTTAGAAGGAAAAGAAAGCTTCCTGATTGCACCTCGTTACTTTGGGCACCTTCCAGAAGTTCCAGGTGGAGACATCAACATATCCATTAACGACATGAATCTGAAGCTTGGAAGAGAGGATGGCACCGGGGATAAAAGTCTGGGAACCATCCGTATGTAAGTGGTAATGAACGAGATCATTGTGGGCTGAGAAGTAAACACCGGGAGAAATCAACCATCGCAAGGCAGGAAGAGGAATGAATGAAGGAGAAAGAGTTGCTTAGGAAGCAGGACAGGACCCAACAGACACTGGCAGCAAACAGCAGGGGAAGGGAGAGATTCAAGGAAGGAGACTAGTCAAAAGTGATAGATGCTTTAGGTCCCACAAGAGTCCTGAGTCAGCGGAGGAAGACGGAGGAGGGTCCCTGCAGAGTGGGCAGGCTGGGAGTGTCAGGAAGGTGTGAGAAAAGACAGCAGCCTCATTGGGAAGCCATTCTTCTCAAGTTTTTGTTTCTCCTTTCATCGGGGCAGGAGCTGGTCAGTGATCCCACTCTTTCCTGCCCACCAGAGCGGACTTGCAGCACAAATGGAAGCTGAGGGGGAGGCTGGGAGGCCTGGCTCTCAATTCTGGCTCTGCTGTAATCCCAGACATCTGATTGAGGCTTCACCTTTGATCTCTTTACGCATAATAGGAATGGGTCCGTGACGAAAGGGATGCCTGAAACTGACCTCCGTTCAGCGTGGTCTGTCCCCAAGGTTCACCAAGACGGCAGTTTTGAAATGAGAAAAATAAGGCCCACATAGGGTGTTCTCATGAAGGAAGGTAACTTCATGCAATGTAAAAGTCTGCCCTTTATTCTGAGATTATGTCTTTCCTACTTTTTGTAGGAAGCTGTCCTTTCCTTTGTGAAACGATGGTAGATGGTAGCTGGGTTTTTTTCCCCCCCTGGTGTTTCTTACTCATGTCTTCATTTAGCAAACAAGTTGGTTGATCTCTGTTGGCCCACCACATCGACTTGGGAATGTTACTGGTTTAGGAATAGTGAAAGCGTAAGAATTAGTGACCTAGATATTTAAAATTTTTTTTATTTTTTATTTTATTTAATTAATTTATTTATTTATTTTGACAGAGCGCATGGAACAGGGAGGAGGGGCAGAGAGAGAGAGAGAGAGAGAGAGGGAGAGAGAGAACCTTAAGCAGGCTCCATGCCCACTGTGGAGCCCAATGAGGGGCTCGATCCCACAATCCTGAGATCAGGAACTGAGCCAAAATCAAGAGTCGTCCATGCTTAATTGACTGAGCCACCCCAGTGCCCCGGTGGCCTAGATACTGTTTAAGCCTCTCACCTCTAAAACCCTGAAATCCCAGCCCTCCGAAGATAGTCCTAGAAGGAAAATATAAGGGTACAGGGGTGGGGGTGGGGGCCTAGCACCACTGCTGTGTAGACTAACCTCCCAACTCAAGGGCTTTGAGTCTGGGCCTTTGCCCTGAGATGCTGCCTTCCCGGCCCCCCTTCACCCCACAGTCCTCCGTGTGCTCTGCAGGCTGGCCACCCAGAGCCTCAGCCTCGTCACCACTGCTCCTCCCCGGCAGCCAGGCTCTCCCGCCCCTCTCTCCCAGCTCGGTGCCAGGCTCCTGTGCACAGAAGATACTCAGGAAGTAGTTGTTGCACGAGTGAATCAATGAGTTCCCATTTTATCCCTGAGGAAACCTTTTTTTTTTTTTTTTTTTTAAGTAGGCTGCACAGCCAACATGGGATTGAACTCACAACCCTGAGATCAAGAGTCACATGCTCTACCGACTGAGCCAGCCAGGAAATGAAGAACTCATCCCCTTCCTCAATCTCCCCAAAGATAGGGATGCGTATCCCCGATGTCTACCAGCTGTCCTGTGGGTGCTCTGGGAATACCCGAGAGGAGGTTTGTTTGGTTTGGTTTGGTTTTTTCATAACGCCACTCAGCTGACGTGAGGTGGGAACTAAATGTGAACCCCAATCCTTTGACTCTAGTCCACTGCTTTCCCTCTCCACCATCTCCCCGTAGCGGACGTCCCTCAGCGGCAGGGCTGAGGTCTGCGGGCAAGATGGCCTCTCCCGGCCTCCTCAGATCAAACTCAATTTTATTCTGTTCACACCGGCTGATGAAGAAGGGGCCCATACGTGAGATGCAAAGCTTTTGAACGTCCCCTTTATCTTTCTCAAAGTAATGATTGCTCTTAGTTTAAGAAGTTAAATTGTGCTAAATACATCTTTAATGAAAAACCGCTCCTCTCCACCCCAGAGGCCAGCACGATCATTCTTGGGCATGGTTTTTTGTTTTTTTTTCCTGGTATTCACCTCCACAAATCGAAAGAACAAACTTAGATTCTATGTCTCCTTCTGCTGAGCTCCTCATCATCTCTCGGACCACCAATGAACACTGCCCGATGGTTCGCTTTTCTGAAGCACTAGGGTTCCCCTCTTCTGCTCAGTGTAGTTGGAACCCCTGCTTACGATCACACTTAATGTTGACCTTATTCTGATTACATAATTTGTATTCCCTTAAGCTAGTGTACCAAGATATGCTTCTCTTCTTGGATAATTTTTTGTTTACCCCAAAGTTAATAATTACCTTTCCCCCCCCCTTTTTTCATTTGCTTATTATTCTGGATACCTAGCAATAGTTTTTCTTAGGCCTTCTAACAGCCTTTTGATATTTCCTCAAACCAAGCAATTCGGATCATCCCTACCCATTCCGTTTTTTTCCGTTCGCAGACCTCCCTAACCGGCTTTCTCCTTCCATTTAGACTGGTTGCTTCCATTGTCATCCTAGAATCCTAGAAGCTTCTTTTGCCATCCTCCTAATTTAGATCCTCTGAATCCCATGTCATCTTCTGGTTTGGTTTATTCCAAGAAAAATAACCCTGCATATCTAAAAATGTCTTTGCTTCCCTTCAATACTTAATTGATCATTGAACTACATACAGAATTGCAGGTTGGTATCATCCTCTCTCAGGATTTTGATAACTTGCTCTATTTTCTTCCAGCTTCTGATGTTTTTCTTGAGCAGTGAGGCAGTTCTGATTGCTGATCCTTTGTACAAATCTACCTGTGTCCTGGGAAGCTTTTAGGATTTTTTTCCTTTATCTCTAGGGTTCTAAACTTCCACAGTTCGGTCTTCTGTCCAGTGTTGGGCTTGGCCCCCAATGGACCTGTCAAACCAGAAGCTTGTTTCCTTCAGTTCTGAGGAAATTTTTCCTACTACTTATTTTGATAATGTCCTTCCTTCCATTTCTCTGTTCTCTCTTTCTGAAATTAGGCAGAGTGAGGGGGTAGAGAGTAATGGAAGGTTTTGTTTTGTTTTAGACACTGTGGCCAGGGGAAGTCTCTCTGATGAGGTGACAGTTGAGCAGAGATCTGAATGAGCATCTTCTCATCTACCTGAGGAAAATTCCTGACCTCTCTCCTGTCAGGATGCTTTGCTTATGTGCCTGGTGATCTTTGGCTGAGCCTTCACAGAGACGGAGGCACTACAGGCCGATGGAGAGTTCTGTCTCTGTGACGTGGGGCTTGTCAGCCAGTGGTGTTCCCTGTTAGTTGCTCCGGTGGCAAATGAGGAGCTCCTTCCTCTGGGATTGCTTAGGTTTTCCAGAGAAGAATTTTCCAGTCTCCTGCCTGGAGGTGGTGAGAGAAGAAAGAGGTCTGGGAGGCAAATGTAATTCACCATTAAATTTCATTTAATTCTCCTCACTCTGCCTTCGGTGACTCCCCGAAATGTCTGGGCCTTTCTGGGATTCTGAAGGGCAAGCTTTTGGACCTCTTGTGGGCACTCCCCCCTGCTTGAATATCTTTTTTTTTTTTTTAATTTTTTTTAAGATTTTATTTATTTATTAGTTAGAGAGAGAGAGAGAGAGAGCACAGGCAGACAGAGAGGCAGGCAGAGGCAGAGGGAGAAGCAGGCTCCCTGCCGAGCAAGGAGCCTGATGTGGGACTCGATCCCAGGACACTGGGATCATGACCTGAGCCAAAGGCAGCCGCTTAACCAACTGAGCCACCCAGGCGTCCCTCCCCTGCTTGAATATCGTGAATATCTACTCCTTCCATCCCTTCTCTTATCCACTGATGTCCCTTTACCCATTCTCCTTCTCCTCTCACTTAAATGGGACTTTAAGAGAACATGACGGTAAACACGTATCCAACCCTCTTTGTTTAACCAGAGCATAGGATACCCTGTGAAACAAATTCTAGCAAACAGACAAGGCTCAGAATTCTTTTTTTTTTTTTTCTTTTTAAGGAAAAGAAAACTCTTGCAGAGTTCCCTCGCCCCCCCGGCCCCATAGTGAGAGCACTTGACAATCATGCAATTTTCTGGGTGAAGTGACCTCAGACATTATGTACTCTCATCACTTCATTTTACAGATGTAGAAAGCGAAACCCAGACAGCATAAGTAACGCGCCCAAAGTCACAGAGCAGAGAAATGTAAGGATTCCCTGTTTTTTCCACTTGTAATCCTAGGTCGTCCTTCCCAGTACCATCCAGCCTTCCCAGAAAAGCCCCTCAGGCAATAGAAAGATTTTCCTCTTGATGGAGCTTCCAAAGCAAATGCCTTTTTTGCTCTCTGGGCCAGTCTGACCCTGATCAGTCCCATCTGGAGAAGAACCACGACAATGAACTAGATGTTGTTTCTCAGCAAGATCGGGAGTGTTCGTGGCATATTAAACAGATATCCTTTCTTAAAGGACAGAGTCAGGATAACGAATCCACCTTAAAATAAACTTCAAGTCAAATTACCAATTAACACCTAAGTGTATTTAAGCAGAAATAAGTTTAATCGTCTAATTAATTTTTCACCAATTAAGTCCATTTGTACATGTTGCATTTTACACTGCCTTGGCAATGAACGGTACTGGATCTCTTCATAACCATTTTCCACCTCCTGGTTTGCTAAGTGGTTCAATGCTGTTGTCTGTCTCCAGGAAATATAAGTTGTCCCCAAACTGGTCACATTGCAACTTCATAAAGTTTATAAAGTAAATCTAGGGGGAGCGGGGGAGGGGCTACAAAGATGGAGATGACAAGATATGGTATGATGGAGTGGAAAAGGTGCCCGTGATAGGCAGCCTCTAACATGGTCCCCAGGGACCCCTGCTTCTTGTCATTCACACCCTTGTGAAGTCCCCTGCCCTAAAGGAGGGTTGGCCCAGGGACTAGCTCCTCTGGAGTGAAATTGATGGGGGTGTTACTACTGAGATGAGGTTATGACTTCCAACGTGGTTGCTCTCCTCCCCTCCCTCTCTCCTCTTCCCTCACCCTTTCTTTTTCTTTCGCAGATCACTCAGTCTGGGTAAAGCTATGTCATGAACACTCCCAGAGAAAGGCCCACATGCCAAGGAACTGAAACCTCCTGCCAAAAGCCCCATGAGGGAGCTTATAGATGGCACCTCCAGCCCTGGTCCAGCCTCCAGAGACTGAAGTCTCTAGCAATGGCTGGAGAGCGACCTCCTGAGAGACTTTGAACCAGATCCCAGGTTCCTGACCTGGAACACATTTGTGCAATAATAAATATTTTCTGTTTTAAGCGGCTATGTTTGGGGATAATTTTTTTAAAAAATATATTATGTATTTATTTGTCAGAGAGAAGGGAGAGAGAGAGAGCACACAAGCAGGCAGAGAGGCAGGCAGAGGCAGAGAGAGAAGCAGGCTCCCCGCCAAGCAAGAAGTCCATGCAGGACTCAATCCCAGGACCCTGGGATCATGACCCGAGCCGAAGGCAGCGGCTTAACCCACTGAGCCACCCAGGCGTCCCCGTTTGGGGATAATTTATTAGACAGGAACGATGGAGCAGACCTAGGTTCAAGTTCTGACCTTTCTACTTCCAGGCCAAGGCATCTCATATGTCCCTTCACCTCTCCTAAGGGTACCTGTTTCCTCATCTGTAAAATGGGGATAAAGACCATACCTGCCCCACAGAGATGCCGAGGGGTTCAAGGAAAAGAAACAAATTTTAAATGATCATGAGGCAGTAGGCATTTTTATCTACACTGCCTCATTTAATGTCCTTCAAATGGGAAAAAAAACAAAACACATGTGAAATATACCCAGTAAATTGGAAAGGCATACTAGCATCATTAGAGCCAACTCGTTTTATGATTTATTAAAATGTTGTTTAACCAAACATCAAACTTGGATCAACCTTAAATAAACCATATGCCTTTTAGAACTGATGGGTTTTAATTAGTTTTTTAATTAGCATGTGAGAAGTTTGTAAACCTGTTGGTTTTGCTATCCAAATCAGAAGAACGAGCTTTGTAGGATTCTCACAAGAGGAGCTCTTCAGGACCAGGGTCAAGGCCCATGGGCCCCTCGGATGAATACAGCCCAAACATAACTCTCTACCACAACCCCCCAGGCAGACCCTCATTAATGACCCCACCCTCTCCCTGCTCCCGAACCTGGAAACCAAGTCACCTACCCAGAATCCTCCTCTTCCACTCCTCAGCCCACATCCTGTCACCAAACCCTGTAATTGTAATTCAGAAACATTTCTTCCCTCCCGTTGCTGTGCTGATGTATTAGTCTGTTCGTCGCTTCCACACTTAATCATTAATATGTTAATATATGTAATTCTCATAATATACACTAAATACATCATACCTAACTATACTATCATCATAATAAATATTAATAAACCCTATTTATTGACAGTGCATTGTTTCACAGGTTCAACCCTGCACAGGTGGTGAAACTTACAGGACCCCTGTCTTCACAGAGCTCCATGAGAGCTAAGTTAGATGGAAAGGTAAAAACAGGCTGCCTTTCCACTTACTGTGTGCCTTTGGACAAGTTACTTAACCTCTCTGTGCTTCAATTTTCTCACCTGGAAAACGAGGATAATAGTATCATCTACCCCATCAAGATTAAGAATATTTTACATGCATGGTGCCTGGCAGTCAAAAAATGTTACCTATTATTATTCTGGGTCCATATCACATTTTCTCCAACACCTGTATCTCTCTAAGACACACCATTCTTTCCCGAGCTAGTCTGACTCTTCCTCCTAAGGAGCCCCTGACCACATCCGTCCCCTAGCAAACATCAGTATCATAGGCCTTAGCATGGCCCACCTGTCCAGCTCACCTCTCTTGCCCTCATCTTCCACTTTCCACCCCATCCCCCAGGCTCCGTCTCACTGTTCCTAAAACAGGCCTCTCTGAGCCTAACTCTGTGTCCTTGCACCAAGACAAATGAGGTACAGAAGAGGGACAGGCTTGCTCAAGGGGTGGCAAAGACAGCGCCCAAGATGGAGGCCAGATGCTCCCACCTCTCTTTCAAGATCTGTAAGGAAGAGAAGGAAGAGGGCTGGGACTTAAGCCCTTCTTTGTGGCAGGGAATAGCGCAGGCCTTAAAATAGCTGGGATGTTTGCTACCAAGAAAAAGCACACGAAAAGAAAACGAATTAGACCTTTTCCTACCTTCCCTGGAGCACAGAACTGCCTCTGCTATCATCAGGGAAAAGAGAAAAAGAAAGGAAGAAAGAAAGAGCATGGACTTTAAAGTGAGACCCACGTCCAAATCCTGGCTCTACCTCTGGAAACAAACACGCACCCTCAGTTTCTTTGGCTGGGAAACAGGAATGAGAATGGTTCCTTTGCAGAGGTGATGTGAGGATTTGATGAGAAAACTTATATACAAGTACCCAGTGCATCACTCAGGCTCCAAATTAAAGGCTACCTTCCCATTTTCTCCTGTCCTATTCTCTGGGTCGGGGAAGGGCTCCCTGCTCACCCCACCCTATCTGCCTAGTGAACTCCTACTCAGTCCTCAAGTCCCCGGCTCGTCTCCTTCCCATAGAAGTCTTTCTTGGTTTTCTCAGGCAGAGTTCATGGCTTCCACCACTGTCTACCCCACCAAGACTGGGAACTCCTCCAGAGCACAGATCACTACTTAAACACCTTTGGATCCTCAGCCTGGCATCATTCAGAAACAAATGTCTGTTGGGTAGTGTTCTATGATTTCCTCACAAAAATAAAGACTTCATAAAATGCTTTAAAATAGGGCGCCTGGGTGGTTCAGTGGGTTAAAGCCTCTGCCTTTGGCTCAGGTCATGATCCCAGGGTCCTGGGATCGAGCCCCACATCGGGCTCTCTGCTCAGCGGGTAGCCTGCTTCCTCCCCTCTCTCTGCCTGCCTCTCTGCCTACTTGTGATTTCGATCTCTCTGTGTTAAATAAATAAAATCTTTTAAAAAAATGCTCTAAAATATTTTCATTACAGTACTCTTTGTAATAGGGAAAATTGGGAAGCAATATACATGTCTAATAATTAGAGGTTATGTAAATTATGGTTAATCCTGAAAATGTGGTATGCTGCCATTAAAATCATCTTGCAGAAATGTGCTGTTGACATTAAAAAAAATGTTCTCAATATATATTGTGAGGGAAAGAAACAGGTTTCAAAACAGTACTATGTCCAGAATGATCCCATTTTGTGACAAAAATATAAATGTTTATGTATGCATAAAAAAGGTCTGGAAGGACCCAGTGGTTGTCTCTGGGTGGGTGGAATTTGCATGTTTCTTTTCCTTCCTTATGCTTATATGTATTTTGTGATTTTTCTATAATGAGCATAAATTACTTTTGTAGTAAGAAAAAAAAATTTTAACTACCAAAATTGTTTTTCTGATTGTAATGCATTTTCATTGTAGAAAATTTGGAAAGTCTGAAAACTATAAAAAAGAAAAGATAATTATGCACGTTGTTCTACCAAGAGAGTCTATTAACATTCTAGTATCTTTCTTTCTAGTCTTTTTTTTAATGCATGTATGAATTTTTTAAACTACTTGAGATCAAACTGATCTATAGTTTAATGTCCTGCAATTTTTCATTATACTGTGAATATCTGCAAAAATTATTACAAATTCTAAATGCTAGATGTCTCACAAAGGGCTAGAAAAATCAGCTATCTTTGGGGGAGGAGGAAACTAAAAAGAGGGTTAACAACCTCCCAAGCACAGCATAAGCATTTTATTTTTTTATTTTTTTAAAGATTTTTATTTATTTATTTGACAGAGAGAGAGAGAGAGATCACAAGTAGGCAGAGAGGCAGGTAGAGAGAGGGGGAAGCAGGCTCCCCGCTGAGCAGAGAGACCAATGCAGGGCTTGATTTCAGGACCCTGACATCATGACCTAAGCTGAAGGCAGAGGCTTTAACTCACTGAGCCACCCAGGTGCCCTGAGCATAAGCATTTTAAAGACCTTCCTAGACCTGAGAGAGGGCTTACATTGTTTAAAATACTTCCGGGGAGTCCTGGGATCGAGTCCCGCATCGGGCTCTCTGCTCAGCGGGGACCCTGCTTCCTCCTCTCTCTCTCTCTGCCTACTTGTGACCTCTATCTGTCAAATAAATAAAATTAAATCTTTAAAAATAAATAAATAAAATACTTCAAAATATTCCATAATAACAATTTTAACTGCAAAATTTTTGAAGGGGCTTTTTATACTTTTGCTATTGAATTTGGCTAAACATAATTTACCACTTGTGAACAACTCACTTAAATTATAATTGGCTATAATTTCTCAGTAATAACTATTGTACATATTTGGGAACTCTTGCAAAGTGCGAAAAATCCAACCTACAAATTGTTTTCAAACATAAAGAAACCGTAAATTTCAACAATTCATGATGTTAGCACGCTGTGGCATTTAATAGGCTTCTAATTAAACATTTCTTGATTTTACAGTTTCCTTTTCACATTTTGGAGCCAATAGCTTTTTCTGGATTTCAGACTTTTTCATAGGCCTCTGAAAAGTACCTAAGCCTTGGGTTCTGTGTCTACCAGGCCTCACAGAGGAAAATGCCCCGCTTGAGTCCCTTCCGCCACAGAGCAAGCACAGCCAACAGACTGACGGAGGTTAGAAACTTCCAGCAAGGTTAGGAAGCCACTGCAAATGTCGGCAATGGGAGAGGCAAATTTATCCACCAGATTTGTTTTTTCTGTGCCAACCTCCAAACAGAAAGTAGGAAATTTTGGACAAGGAATTCCTGCACCAATAGGTTTTTGCCTCTCAAGTACAGAAAGTGAACTGGGGAGAAGGAGGAGGGAAAGGAGGGAGAGGCAGAATAGGAAGGAGGGAGGGAGGGAGAGGACTACCATTCATTAGTTGTTTATTACTACTCCTCACTGAGCTGAGTGATTTACGTGCCGCATTTCAATCCTATGAGCGAGGGACTACTGTTACTCTCCATTCACAGGTAAGGGTCCCGAGGCTCAGATTTGTTAAGTCACTGCCCCAAGGTCATGTAACTACAAAGCACTGGTCCAAGACAGCCCTATCCCAAAGCCTGTGCATTAACCCCTACACCATATGGCCTCTCCAAACACACCAGCCCTGCCTGGCCCTCCTCCTTCCAGAAGAACAGAATTTAAAGCTGGAAGAGCCCCCATGAGATCAGCTCACCCTTCCTGTCTCTATCTTTGTCATCACACTGCTCACAAGGAAAATCTCCTTTGTTCCATGTCGCCATCCCGCTGAGCCAGGAGCTCCCATGGCCCAGGCACACTGTGGCTAGCCCAGAAAATGGGCTCAGGAGAGGCCAGGTGAATTAACAAATTAAATAAATCTCTCATTTTGCTGAGACGGAAGACCAGAGAAGGAGACTGGGGGGAACCACACAATGCTGGTCACCTGCCTCCCACCCACCAACCCCGGATCACCCAGCAAGGTAGTGATGACCCACTCTGGATTAGAATACCAGCCCATCTTCTTGCACTATTGAACAGAGCTTTCCTCTTTCTTTTATGTCACTTCATTCTCACAACAACCATGTGATTATTATCATGTGTCATCAAATAGAAGACCATCCATAGGACACACCACTCTTTCATGGCGCAGGCAGCAGAAACGACACTGTCAAGGATCCTTGAGAGACACCCATCAACTCTAAGATATATGCCTACCACGTGAAAAATGTGTGTGATATTATCCATGTTTTATAGACGTGGAAAGAGGCTCGGAGGAATGGAGTGGCAAGTCTTGATCATATAGCTATTAAGGGGCAGACCTGTGCGATTCAAACCAGTCCCGGGCTCTCTCTACAATTATACCTCAAGGCATTATGATTTGATGCCTGGTTTTTTGGTGGGGTGGGGGGGCTGCTATTTAAATAAGCTTCATCATTTAGCAGGTGACACAGCTCCTTCCCCACTGGATTATAAGCACCATGTCTGAGAGCCATTGTCCCAGCACCTAGTGCTGTGGCTAGCACAGAATGAGCCCTCAAAAATCATCTAAGAGATGGAGTGGGGTCACACCGTGAGGCACAAGAAGAGCAGAAAACAGGGGCACCCGGGTGGCTCTGTCGGTTAAGTGCCAGACTCTCGATTTCAGCTCAGGTCAGGATCTCAGGGTCCTGGGACCCAGCCCCATGTCGGGCTCCATGCTCAGCGTGGTGTCTGCTGGAGATCCACTCTCTCCCTCTCCCTCTGCCCCATCCTCCATCACCTGTGTGCACACACTCTCTCTAAAATAAATAAATCTTAAAAAAAAAAAAAAGGTAGGGCGCCTGGGTGGCTCAGTGGGTTAAGCCTCTGCCTTCGGCTCAAGCCGTGATCTCAGGGTCCTGGGATCAAGCCCCACATCGGGCTCTCTGCTTAGCAGGGAGCCTGCTTCTCCCCCCACCCCCACCGACCCCCGCTTGCCTCTCTGCCTACTTGTGATCTCTGTCTGTTAAATAAATAAATAAAATCTTTAAAAACAAAAAGAGTGCAGAAAACATAGGCCTGAGTTAGAAGTCCACCACCTCAGGCCAGTCCTGTGCTGCTGACAGCAGATAAGGTGAAAAGCAAATGCAGAATGGGGTTGGGGGTTGGAGCAGGGCCCTGTAATTCAAATGGGTCCTGAGGTGGACAGCCCTGGTCAGAACCTCAGCTTTGCCAGCAGCTAGCTGTGGGACCTTGGGTGAGTTACTTAATCTCCCCTAGTCTCTGTTTCCTCGTTGGCAACATGGGAATAATAAGGCAGTTCTTCGTCTCTCATGAGATGCTGTGAGAATTCAGTGAGAAAACAAAAGTAAAAAGCTTAGCACAGGGTCCGGCACATGGCAAACTGTCACAGCTAAAGCCAGGTAAAGGAAGAAATGTCTATCTTCAGCAATGTATATCTTGAGCAGAATGGAACTGGCTAGGCGGTGGGGGATTTCATGATTGGGAACCCTCAGCTTCAGGCTGACCATGTAAACAGACAGTCCTGCAGTGGAAGACCCCTCCCCCCACTTGCTTTTTCAAGATCAAATACACAAAATAAGAAATGAGAGTTAAGAAACCACCTTAGCATAGACACTGAGCAAATTAACAGAACCCAAGGCAATTACTTTGGTCAACCAAAAAGCAGAAATGTTTAAACCCTGGGGAGAAGAGATGATTTTCTAGAAAAATAGAAAATATGGCAGCTAATTCCAGAAGATTTTTTTAAATACACTCCAAAAAACTGAAACGTATTAAATACTGCAGAATAAATTGAGAATGTTTTCAAAGAGCTATACCCCAAAAAAGTGTCAGGTCCAGATGGTTTCATGGGTGAATTCTACCTGCTATTTAAATTGTTCCAGAGCAAAGATAAAGCAGGAAAACCTCCAAATTCTTTTTATGAAGCCAACAGAACCATGTATGAAACCTGACAAAAAGAACACAATAAAAGAAAAGACTAAGAAAAGAGATGCTGGAAACCTTCTCTCTGCAAAGTCTGTAAACACTGGAAGCATTTCCCTTAGAGTCAGGAGCAAAATAAAGATCTTCACTAACCAGCATTATTTAACATTGTTCTAGAAGTGCTGGCCTATACAATTATACAACAGGGGAAAAAAAAAGCAAGAAGTATGAAAACAGGAAAGAAGAAAGCAAAATTATAATGATTTTTAGATGATGTGACTGGAAGCCTAGAAAATGCAGGATAACTCACTCAGGAATTATCAGTAAAATCATTCAGTATCAATAGAATAAGATGACCAATTTTACAACCGCTAAACAAAAGTGGGTAGCTTTCTCATACGCAATCATCAACCAGTTAGAAACTATTTCTTTTTTTTTTAAGATTTTATTTATTTGGGGCACCTGGGTGGTTCAGTGGGCCTTCCGCTGCCTTACGCTCCGGTCATGATCTCAGGGTCGTGGGGTCGAGCCCCGAGTCGGGCTCTCTGCTCAGCGGGGAGCCTGCTTCCTCCTCTCTCTCTGCCTGTGTCTCTGCCTGCTTGTGATCTCTGTCTGTCAAATGAACAAATAAAATCTTAAAAAAAAAAAAATTCCATTTAGATGGGCCACAACAAAAACACAACTGTTAAAACTGTGTTAAATCTCTAAGAAGAATGTTTTAGAACACCACTAGTTTTAATAGTCTGAAGAAATGTAAACACATACCTTGTTTTCGAATAGGAAGGTATGCTATTGTAAAGATGTCAGTTCTCACAAATCATTATACTTACAATGATTCCAATTTTTAAAGTATACAAAAAGAATTGCTTTGGAACAAGATGGGCTGATTCTAAAGTTCACGTGGAAACATAAGCAAGAAGAGCTTGACCAGTGTGGGGAGTGTGGGGGGGAGGGCAGTGAGGACAGACTCCTTACCAGACATCAAAACATAATGTAGTGTCTTAGCTAGAACACAGAAACCACAGACAGAAGGAAAAAACAGATAAATTTAGACTTCAACAAAATTAAAAACGCAAGGAAAAAAAACAAAATTAAAAACATTTGTGCTTCATAGGGCACCATTAAAGAAGAGAAAACACAACCCACAGAATGGGAAAAAATATTTGCAAATCATATATCTGACGAAGGACTAGTGTCCAGAATATGTAAAGAGCTCTTATTACTCAATAAAAAGGGATAAATAATCTAATTTTAAATGGGCAATGTATTGCAATAGACATTTATCCAAACAAGATACACAAATGGTTAATAAGCACAGGAAAAATGCCTTACGTCATTGGTCATTAGGGCAATGAAAATCAAAACCACAACTGGATACCAGTTCACACCTACGAGGACAGCTATAATCAAAAAGGTAAACATTAACAAGTGTTGAAGGATGGACAGAAATCGGAATCCACATACATTGCTGTTAGGAAGGAATGTAAAATGCTGCAGCCACTTTGGAAAACAGTCTGGCAGTTCTTCAAAAAGTTAAACATAAAG
>RCUC01148150.1:0-51970 GCA_003697995.1 Taxidea taxus jeffersonii
CTGTCCTGCCCACGGCTGTCCTGCCCACGGCTCCCTTGTGGTATACTCAGTAAACTTCTATCTCCTTTGTTACCTTTTCACTGCCGGGACCACCAGCTGCCACTGGCTTCCACCCATCCTCGCCCCACACTTGGGAGACCCCTCCCATCGAGAGAGACACTACATTTAGACACATCCCACACAACTGTAGGGTGTTTTTTAACTTAATAATAAAAAGTATCTTCTAGTCTCAAAAGTACTTCTAGTGAGACTTAACAGTGATTTCTGAAAAGTCTCAATCTTAATCCCTTTCTATGTTTACATGGCTACTGATTATTTCCTCTCAGTGACAGCAAATCCTTCTCAAGTATGCAGCTTATTTTGTCCAAAATAAGCCACCGCTCCTCTCTCCCTTTCAGTTGTTTATCTAGTTATCTTTTTCTGACCCAAAGCTGACAGGCAGCTAGAAGGGTTAATAGGAAAGATTTTCTTTGAGGAGGGAGATGCCTGTCTCACCTTCCCTCCTCAGGAAGGCAGGAAAAACAAGGCAAGAATGAAATGTTTTGCAATTACATGAAATACGATCAAAATCTTCATATTCATATAATGACCTAGAAATGGGATTGCAGCATTTGTACAGTCGAACTTTAGAGTTAGGTACTACATAAGTCTAAACTGACTTTTGGGTTGCCTGGGTGGCTCAGTCGGCTGAGCGTCAAGCCTTGGCCTCAGGTCCTGATTCTGGAGTCCTGCCATCGAGCCCCTGTGGGGTTTCCCGCCTGCTTCTCCCACTCCCTCTGCCTCTCCCCACTGCTCATGTTCTCACTTGAGTTCGCTCTTTAAAAAAAAAATCCTACTTCCCATTTCACAAAATGTATGGCCGTTAACAAGAAAAAAACCGAGGCGAGTACCTGATAATCTGAGGGCAGAACAGGCCCGCCTGAGTTCGCGCCCGAGGGCCCCAGGCGGGGCTTCTTGTTCGCAGGCACCTGACTGAGGCCCGAGTCCTGACTGTGCTGCAGGCCGGGCCCCGCGCCCCCGGTGCCCGCCCCGGCCCCGCCCGCGGTCCCATTGGTCTGCGCGCTGTTCTGCGGCGGCGGAGGCGGCGCCTGTGGGGGGGCTGCCGCCTGCTGCGGGGGCGCTGTGGGCTGCTGATGTTGGTTCTGCTGCTGCTGCTGATTCTTGGAAGAAAAAGAGAAAGGTCAACTCGGTATGGAACCACATTAACAGGGCCGTGCTTTCTTTTCCTTTTCCTTTTCTTCGCCACAGGACGTCACTTTGAGAACCTGATAACGCACGCGTGGCTGCCCACAGGCCGGACTAGGTGGGACACGCAAGTGACTGCAGCTGGGGAA
The DNA here is from genome assembly GCA_003697995.1 of Taxidea taxus jeffersonii. Lineage (NCBI taxonomy): Eukaryota > Metazoa > Chordata > Mammalia > Carnivora > Mustelidae > Taxidea > Taxidea taxus. The sequence goes on from RCUC01148150.1 coordinate 1,335, forward strand.
TGCAGCATCCCCAAAGGTCGGAGTCCCGAGTCCCGAACGGGATCCACTCTCTGAAGTTCATTTAGGTTTGCGCAGTCATCCTCCACCCCAGTACCAGACTGAGTCCCAGTCCCTGCTGGAGAGCATGCGGCACCCAGGAAGTAGTCTGCACTCTTGGGGCGGTAACGGTCTCCATCATGAGTTTGGAAATGCAGAGGGATACGGGGAGGGCCTGGTATATTCAATTACCAGCTAAGAGAAAGATGCTTTGAAAGCAGGCGGCACAAGCGATGGTGATGACACCCAACAAACAAAATGCACAATTAAGAATTGGGGAATAAAATAGGCTCTAAAATAAATCAGAGGTTCATTTATCTGTAAACTTATTATATTGCAAATCACAAAGTACAGCTGAAATCAATTAAAGTGATTTAATTAATACATACTTAATTAAAGGCAGTTAAATACACAGGAATCATTAAATTATACTTCCCTAAATTCTTTTTGCCTCCTTTACTCTCTGGACGTGAAGTATATACTGTGTAGCTTATACCTTGTCACCTTTCTCTTCAGGTTCATCTTCGTTAAGGAATTCTCGTTTGGGGTATGGAATCTGGCAGCCAGCAAACACACTACAAAATCATTATAAAAAAAAAAAAAAAAAGGAATAGACATCATGACCTAAAGTCTGCAATATCAGTGGTCTTGTTAACTTGAAATTCCACTTTTTTCTTCACATATTTCCCACTCTTCATCTATAACTACTATTTACTGGATGCCTCCCAAGACAACTCAATTCAAGCAAATCAGAAAAGAATTTGTGGTGTGCCTGGGTGGTGCAGTCAGTTAAGCATCCAACTTTTCATTTTGATTCAGGTCATGATCTCAGGGTCGTGGGATTGAGCCCTGAATTGGGCTCTGACCACGCTGGGTGTGGAGCCTGCTTAAGATTCTGTCTCTCCCTCTGGCCCTCATGCCCCTCTCTCCCTCTCTTACAAAACAAACAAACAACAAAAAAAAAGAATTTATTGTCCACATTTTTTAAACATTTTATTTATTTGAGAGAGACAGAGATAGTGAGAGCGAGCATAAGTTGGAGGAGGAGGAGAAGCAGGCTCCACACTGAGCAAGGACCCAGATACGGGGCTTGATCTCAGGACCCGGAGATCACCACCCGAGCCAAAGAGAGATGCTAACCGACTGAGCCACCCAGGTGCCCCTGTTGTCTAAGTTTTATACCAATTGTATAAACTCATCTGGCTGACTGATCTAAAAGTCCCACCTATTCTCAGCTTTAGCTTTTTTCTGTAATACCAAATAACAGGTGATTCCTAAAACACTTGTTTTCATTCACACCTCTCTATCACTTTGCCTGTTTCAGAATGCACGCCCTTTCTCTTGAGTACTTTTTCTCCAAGGCAGTATGCATGGAAAACTTCAGTAATGCTGCGGTAAAGTGTTCTCTTACTTTCAGCCACCATCCAACACCCTCAACCTGGAGCAGAGGACACAGAAAATGTAGGATACATACTCTAATGTTGGCAAGGGGTCCTCCTGAAAGTAGGGATCCTGCAGAGCCTGCTCCGAGGTAATTCTCTTGGTGGGATCCATAGTAAGGAGTTTCTGAAGCTAGAGTAACACATAAGAAATTGATAGCAAGTGGAAAGATCACTTATAAGTCAATGTTTTGACTGTTGTATAAATGTCTAGCAGGGTAAATATCAAATGCCATTTTGTAGAGCTCACCACACTATTAGTACACGACATGCATTTATGTGAAATTGGCAAAAATCATTAGTGTTAAAGCCCTTTAAGAATGTAATATTTTTCCCTGCTGATAAAATCGCTGGGAAAAATTAAGTCTAGAAGTCAAGGGCGACATCTCAAAAGAAAAATGTTTAACTTGGCCTCAGCATCCACCAATTTCCTTTCTCTCTAAAGAGGAGGAATAGCTAAGACAATTCCGTGGTGAATGGAATGAGGTGGGCCTGTGCCACAGACCTGAGTCCCCATCTGGAAGACAGGCACCTACCAAGAGGAACACTTTGCTGTCAGGCTTGACCTTGTGTTTCTCCATGTACTTTATGAGGCTACTGTTGGCGTACCTGTAAAGACATGATAATCACATACCACTGGGAACACTCACACATTTCATAAAATGTTTATTACTGAAGTACAGTTTACACAATTTGTATTTTTTAACAGAAAGCTCCCAGATTGGTTTTCCTATAAGGTACATGTTTAGGCCATTTTTTTTTTTGATTAATAAAAGAACACATAACCAAATATTGGTTATGTGTGAAGAAGCAGAAATTATTAAACACCTCACATAAGAGTTTCTATTGTTACGATGGCTTTGGAAAACAATTATACATTAACCATTAGAGTTGAAAATGTGAACGACCTAAAATCTAGTGATTCCTCTCCTAGGTACATACTCTAAGAGATTCCTTTGTGCATGTATATCACAGGATACAAGAAGAAGAAAGTTCTTAGCAGCATAACTATAGCAGAAAACACTGTAAATAACACAAATGTCTACCAACGAAAGAAAGAATGGCTACATTGTTATATATTCACAGAATGGAATGTTACATAATAGTAAAAATGAATACAGAGGTTGAGTGGGGAATAAAAGTAAATAAAAACAGACTATAATATAATTTATATAAAGTTCAAAGATATTTCAAACTGGAACAATAATCCATTCAGAGATACAAACATCTGTGGCAAAACCAGAATAAAAACCATGAAATGAACAGGAAGGCAAGGTAGAGGGTACACAGAGCACTTTGGTAATCTTAGTAATGTCTATTTCTTCCATTGAGGAGTGAGTAGAGGGGTATTTGTTTTATTGTTCTAAAAGACTATGTATCATATTTTGTCACATATGTTCTTTCCTAAATATGGAATATTTCACATTAAAAAGGTAAAAAAATAATATATATGTTTATGGTAGTAATATATATGTTTATGGTAATATATATGTTTATGGTATAAATATATATGTAATATATATGTTTATGGTAGAAAACTTAGAGAATAGAGAAAAGTATAGAGAAGAAAACTGAAATCACTCATAGTCCAGCCATTCAGTGATTAAAAAAAAAAACCACTGTTGATATTTTGCTAATTTTCCTTACATTTTTGCTACATATATATATATATGATACAAACACAGAAGGGTTTTTGTTTTGTTTTTATAAAATTGGGATCATACTAAGCAAACTGCCCTACCTCTTTTCACTTAATAAAAATAATAATAATGTTTCATAAATATTTTTCCTTGTCTAACACTACCTAAACTACTAATCTGCTATGGTTGTATATTCCTACTGTTACTGATGTTGTTTGTTTCACAATAGTTAAGAAATATGGGTCCTTGTAGGTTAATCTGATCCGCATGGTAGGAGACAGTGCTGCACAGCCTGTGAGAATAGGAGACCCTTTCTGGATCCTGACTCAGGCATTTACCAGCTGTGTGATCTTAGGCAGTTTGTTAACCCCTGTGAAAGCCTTAGGTTCCTCCTCTGGAAACAGGATTATAATCATACTTATCTTACAGGGTTGTCGTGAGGACCCTATGAGAAAATGCAGGTAATGGCTTAGCACCACGCCTGACACATAGTAAGGACTTAGCTACGTGTGGCTGCTCTGATTGCTTCCATAGGAAAAATTCTTGGATTTATTAGGTCAAAGGATACGTACATTTCAAAGCCCATTTGTATGTTCTCTAAAACCTTGCTACACAAAGCTGGCCCTCAGATCAGCAGCATGGGCCCCTGAGAGCCTGCATTTTTAACAAGGGCTCCAGGTGATTTGTATGTACCTTCAAGTTCGAGAAACACTGAGAAACAAGGAAGAGTGCCCATTTTATCATACCCTCGCCAATCCTAGGTATGTCCATTTTTAAAATCTTTGCCCTGAATATTAATTTAAAATTTCTCAGAGTGTCTGGCTAGCTCAGTCGGTAGAGCATGTGACTCTTGATCTCAGGGTTGTTAAGTTCAAGCTCCACCGATCATTATAGAAAGTGCTTAAAAATAAAATAAACAATTTTTTTTACATTTTTGCTCCAACACCAGGAATATTTTTATTAGCAAGATAACCATTAAGTTTGTTAATAGGAAAAAATTTTAAAGTTTATATAGAAATGGAGTTTGTCTACATATACATCTTTGGACTTTATGTTAAATCAACTGATTTCCTGGGTTAACTCCAGATTCTAAGTTATTTGTTTCTATCATAATATCGGGCCATGCTTACTGGAACATTCAATTTGAAAGTCAGCTTAGAGATTTCCTTTTAGTTCCACTTTCACCTTGCCTTCTACTGAGCTAATAACCCTAGGTAGATTATAGAAAGTCCTATTCACTATCCTTCTCAATTCACTGAAGAGTAATTTTTTTGGTTCTTTTCATCTGATATAATGAAAGCAAGTTATATTACTTTTTATGTCATTTCAAGTCATGTTTTCTGGAATTTTTTTTTTTTTTTAAAGTTTATTTGTCAGAGAGAGAGGGAGAGAGAGCTAGTGAGCACAGGCAGACAAAGTGGCAGGCAGAGGCAGAGGGAGGAGCAGGCTCCCTGCTGAGCAAGGAGCCTGATGTGGGACTCGATCCCAGGACGCTGGGATCATGACCTGAGCCGAAGGCAGCTGCTTAACCAACTGAGCCACCCAGGCGTCCCTGTTTTCTGGAATTTTTAAATTATATTTTACTTTAGTGACTTGTATGTACTCCATTAGATTTAGCTAATTTTTAATATATTCCTTTCATCTTATGTATCGTAGTCTGCTTTCACTGGGGTAGAACCATTTGCGTTAGACATATGGGTTCTCATTGCTGAGCTTTTCCTATTACTTTTCCAACTGAATTTCATTTATCTTTTAAAACTTCTCTCCTTTTATTTCTGGTTACTGTAAACACTATCATTTTATGTGAAAATTTTCCTTTGGTCTTTAAGCACTAAGATAAATGTTAAGTGCTTACATTAATTTTCTCCATCTTTGATGCTATTAGCATGTCTTCAATTACTTGTACCACTTCCATTAATACCCATTTGACAAGTAACTAATGAGGATGTACTATGTGCCAGGCCCTGGGGATACATATAACAGTGTATAGAGTAGACACAACCCATACCATCTAGAGGGAAAGGCAGGTAAGCATTCAAAAGTGAACTGCAGGGCAAAGTCATCAGTGCTGAGAGAAGCAGCAAGGATGCTACGGGAGTACCAAGGGGGAGTACCTAACTCAGACACGGAAGGTCAAGGAAGACCTCCGCAGGCAAGCGATGCCTAAGCCAAGACCTAAAGGATAAGGAGAAAGTTAAAACAAGAATTAATCCAAGGAGTTAAAATAAGTGGAAGGAAAGTACATCCTAGACTGAAGGAACAGCATGTATAAAAACCCAGAGGTCAAAAAAAGCTCCGGGTTTTTCAGATTCTTAAAGAAATTAATGATGTCCAGGTTACAGAATACAAAGTGGACAGTGGTTTAGTAGATGAATTTGGTGATGTAGAAGCCACATCTCTATAAGCCATCCTAAAGAATTAAGAGCAGCGGTGAATTAAGAGCAACTAGGAGACCAGCACGATCCAATTTGCTTTTGGCAATGACTGCAGTGTAGACAGTGAGTTGGACTAAAGATTGGAGGTAGAAATACCACTTGGAAGGCTACAGCAGGATCCTAAGTGAGAGATGGGGGTGGTCTGGACTGTAATAGTGGCAGAATAGAGAGAGAGAAATACAAAGAACTGACTTAATAACTGTTTCTACCCCGCAAGGTCAACTGGGAGAGAATGGGATAGGAGAAGGATCAGGGATATCTCAGGTCTTGGGCTTGAACAACTGGGTGAATCATGGAGTCATTTCCTAAGATAGGAAATACAGCGGGAGGACAGTGTGGGAGGATAGAGGATGAGTTCAATTTTGGACATGTAACTGAAGTATTTATGGAACATTCAAGTTGGGATTCCATAAGGCAATTAGACAAGCGGGTCTGAAACTTGGAAAAGAGATCTGACTCGGATGCATAAACTGGGAGTTATCAGCATAATCAATGGTAAATTGTGGCCAATAAAATCAGAGAAACTGCCTGAGGAAAACATCCAGAGTGAGAAGAGAGCCCAAGAAAGAACCTTGAGCAATACGCGTGTTATCTTTAGAGACAGACAGAGGAAAAACACCCCACCAGGACCGTGTATAAGAACGGCCAAAAATGAGGACTGCCATTTCCTACTTTGCTTTATCAGGTCTGCTTTTGTTCCTACAAGCCGCCCCCTCCTGAAATCTTCCTGTTCGGTTGCCTAAAAGAAAACCTCTTTCGCCTTTTCCTCTAGGCATGTGCTTTGATAACAAACTCCTCTCATGCTGTCACCTTTATTCTCTCATTTCTGCTCAGTATACTCCAGTGTATTCTACTCAGCTTCTAGGCCATGCGTTCGTCCTTCTGCTATCCTTCCTGGTGCCTCACCCAGCATTTCGGTCACTAGTCATTATTCAGATAAAGATAAAATCACAGTTGTGGCCTTGAACTCAACCCTCATTACGCTAAAATAGGAGAAATGTTTAAACACTATATTGAGCCTTAAAATTCTTAAAGGTTTGTAAAATACTATAGCCTAAGCCTGACATGTATATTTGCAACATCTGGGACATCATCTTTAAATCAAAAGCATAATTAATATATTAAAATCTAAATTTCTGGTTTAAATGCTAATCTACATCTGGGTTTTAAAAGGATTAATTTAAATATTCCCAGTGAAGTTACTACTTATATTTAATATGAAATTACTTACGTTGTTCTTCTAAAGTCTTTCTGAAGTGTGGGGTATTCTGGCATCTTCCTAATATCTTCCCAATCTTTATCTTACAAAAAAATATCGAATATTATTATAGAACATAAGGTTACTTATATAAAACAATCTACTTATGTTAGCTTAAAAATATACATAAAAATACTCAAAATATGCTTTTGAAAAGGAATTATTTTTGAAATATGACTCCAATATTATTTTGAAAAGAAAAATAAATTACCTGCAGGAAACCCCATGACACTAAATATCCGATCTAGTTGATCATGATGAAAGGGATTGCTTGTTTTTATATCTTCCTGACGACAGTGAAAAATGGGTTCTGAAGTCAACAATTCAGCAAATATGCAACCTATTGCCCATATATCTATGAAGGAAGAAAAACAAGTTTTTGTACAAATTTATTATATTTCTTGGGTTATAATTCATGAGTATAATCACAACCTACATATAAAAATACTTTTCAGTGATAGAATATACAAAGTTTGACAACTATATTAAATATATATGTGTATATATACATACATATATGACATGAAATAGCTGTATCATCACATAACAGATTAAAAGCCAAATAAAAAACATTTACTTATAAATTTCCTAAAGCAAATACATTTGGGAAACTCAATTTAGCAAGCAATGAATTTGCATTTAGGCAAAAGCCTTTCTAACCACTATTAATAATGTAGTCACTAAATCATTCAATTGATAATCTAACGCAGGGTTAAATACTCATGACCTGATAGACTAAAACAATATCATCATCAGGTTTAGTGATATATTCCTATTTTTTTAATATATTCCTTTAAAGCAATCAAATGAATAATAATAGAGCATAATTTCTGATTTGTGAGTAGAAACAGTACAGACCATAAAAAATGATTTGGAAAAGCTCAACTTTTGTATGAAAGACTACCAACTTCAACATTTTCAATAAATTGTAGGATCTAGAAGCTGATAAACACAAGTATCTACAGGTACAACATGACACCCATAGAGATCGATTTTATTTGAATATATTCACTTGGATTAAGCTGCTCCAACCCTCCAACACTCCAGGACAAAGTTAGGCACCTTTAAAAGTTTAACTATTTTAAATCACCAGTTACAGATTATTCTATTCAGATTTTACATGTTGAAAACTGTAATTTTGATTCTGACTACAACATTATATTCACAACGTTTTGCCAAATATATAAGCGAATTAATTTCTATAAGATATATATTCATACTTGCCCACTTAAATAAATGCTATTTAATGTTTTTAAAAAATGCACAGACCATGGTATAGGATAGGAAGCACAGTATTCAGTAGCCTACTAAATTTGGGAATCACATTCTGTAGAGAAGCTAAATAAGAAAAAAGTCTGATTATGTCCATTAGCTAGAACTAAAGTTGGTATGCTATTTCATGAAACAAACTGCCAAATGAAAAAAAAAAAACCCACAGAGTAATGCCTTATATGGCTGACTCCATTCAGGAGCAGCTTCCTTTCATGTAAGGTAGACTTCTGGATAATGGAAACATATCCCTTCAATAATCGCTTTTTATTAGACTATAACCTGCCATCTTAAGAGGCTATAAAATATAATCTAACCTTTCTTAATGACTCAGAAGAGTCCTCCTAAATATCCATCATGAAAGAGTAGAGAAATAATACTCTTCAGTGTCTACTTTTAAATTGTTCTCTCTCTCCCACATCGCATTGTTGTCACTCTTGCCCCTGATGTAGCTGCCTCTGACACAGTCCCATCTCTCTTCCTGCTGGCTGCCTCTGCTCTGCAGTCAGCTGGGACTGATACTGCATGTTCCTGGTCATGCCAGTTCCTGGTTTGCCTTCCATTTAAAGGACGGAAGCCAGGATCTAGATTCCCCTGAGAATTGCTAAGAGAAGGAACCTCAAAGTAGGAGGTAATGTTGAGTTCTAGTTTCTTGCTTCATATTAGCCTCTAATTTTATTTTTTTTAAAGATTTTATTTATTTATTTGACAGAGATTACAAGTAGGCAGAGAGGCAGGAAAAGAGAGGAAGGGCAGCAGGCTCCCTGCTGAGCAGAGAGCCCGATGTGGGGCTCGATCCCAGGACCCTGAGATCATGACCCAAGCTGAAGGCGGAGGCTTTAATCCACTGAGCCACCCAGGCGCCCCTCGCCTCTAATTTTAAATGGTCATCTGGCTCTTGTATCATCTATACCATTTCTCAGCTCCCCTTCCTTTGTCAATGACTTGTTCCTCCCTCCCTCTACACACACACACACACACACACACACAAATTGTTGTCACTCCCCTCCCCCCTCTAAATGTTACTCCATAAAACTTGACTGATATCAAATCATCAAACTCTTATAGTCTCTGAATAGATAATACTCCTTTCTGACATGAACCAGGTATGGAGGAGAGTAAGAACAAGTGAATGCATACATATTTATTATATTTATAATGTCTGCTACGACTATATTTGAAGTCTAAAAATAACTGATTTGGGGATTTTTTTAATCTTTTTTCCTAATTTCTATCCAGAATGGATAATAGCAACTTGACTAAAATTGGAAGTTAGTGATTATATTTTTAATCTTTATCTGTAAGTTACAAACTGGTTTAAATTCAATTTCGGTTGAACTTGCTCTGAGGAAACAGGAAATACAGGAACTGATTTCCAATTCATACCCAATTATCTCTATTCCCCTCCCCCAAAACATCTAGTTTTATTTCAATAGAACAGTTAATCAGAAAATATGCATAGAACTGTGCTTTTCAAAGTGTGGACAAAGTGTGTGGACCACACACACAGAATCATATAATGGCACTTATCAAAAATGGGACTTACTTACTACCATAGGTTTGCTCTGTAAGAATCTCTGAGAATAGGACAGACTTTGGTGGGGGTCATTTAGTTCAATGGAAGGTTTTGGCAGAATGTGCCTTTTCTTACTGGAAATCTCCCTTCTGGCTATAGACTGTATGGAGCTTGGTAGGAGCCCAGTGCATGTGGATTTCTACTGTTACCACGTCCTCTATCCCTGCCTTGTGTCCTGGGTTGTCTCATCATCAGGTCTGCTCTGAGGCACCGCCTGTTACTTCCCAGTTAATACCCCCTTTCTCTGGCATATTTTCAGTCTCTTCCTGTCCCCTTGGTGCCTTCTGAGATCGTCTAAGAGACTTTACTGTTCAAGGCTGAGAGATCTAACAGAAAATACCGACATAATTCTAAAAGTTGCAAAGATACCTCTCCCCAGTAAAAATCACTCACTAGAATGTAAGTAGAGTCAGGTTCTGATTTTAACCCTTCATTCTGAGAGCACTCCATTCCTTCCCTCTGCTTGTGTGGTTCTCCCTCCTGCAGCCTTCACAGACAGCTGCCATGGACCGGCCCGACACAAGAGCATGGCCTTGGCGGCCTCTGAATGGGCCTTACTCTGGGCTCAGCTGCTCACAGAAGGGTTGAGGGTCGATCTCACACTCCCCTACTGTCAAACACTCATAGGCTTTTTCACAAATCTAATAAAATCTTTCAGCAATATTCATAAAGTACAACAAAATGCCAGCACCATCCTGGCATCTCAGTCCTTGGACAAAGGATAAATGTGTGCTGGGTGTCAGAATTCTATAGAAATCAAATCCCCTGATGAACAAGACCATCACTATAGTTTAATCTTTGTTACTCCTTTTGCCCACAAATAGATTAATTATCGGTCTAATCTTTTCAAACATAGGAAGTACCTTTGTCGTTCTTTGCATGCCATCAGGTTTTTTACAAATTTAACAGAGAGAGGCTTGTGCTCATCTATTTTTCATAATTTTATACTTTTATAGTGCCTTAATTCAATAGAACTTAACCAAAGCAGCTAAACATAGTAAAAAATGATATTAGTCTAATACCAGTAAATGGAAAATTCAACAAAAGGGGAATTTCAAGAAATACACCTGGCAGATTTCGGTACCTTAGAGAACTAGCCCATCACAGTAAGAAAACTATCTACCCTTCTCTGTCCTCTCTTTTTAACCTCATTTACAGAAATCTCAAGGTTTGAGGAGAGCTCTCTCTTCCTGACTCCCCCCAGTTCATAGCTGGGCCCTCCCGAGGACACTGGAGTGATCAGGTAGCAAAATCCCTGCTGTCTCTGTTCGGGAGCAGACTTTAAATCCTACAGACAGTGTGTTTGTAACAGGTTTTCTTACTCCATTTTCTCACTTAGTGAAATGACAAGATGCTGAGCACAGCTAATGCACCCAGGCTCTGTTTCCTGCTGTAATGGGGAAACCGCCATTCTGATAACGGTAATGGCAGGAGAGAAAAATTAGTCGCATTATTTCTTGTTGAGGGAAGGACTGACTGACTTTTCCCCAGATAGAAGGGCTTCTCTCCCACACCACACTCTGCCTGGTTTCTGTTTTTCTTTCTGTGGAGAAAACAATTCTAAACCTTTCTCCAGTTCTTCTGATCAATGGTAGGTAAGTGCAAAATAAAATTAGCGTGTTATCATCTCCATAGCAACTCAACGGGATCAGATAATTCTATTCTATAACAGAAAATGCTGTTTTTAAAGCATTTCTTGTTTTTAAAGAACCATATTCTTGTTTTTAAAGAATCATATTCTCCTATAAAGTTAAAAATCTTAATCTACCAGAATATAATATCTAGGAATATAGAAGACAACAAGACTTTTGAAGGAGGTATAAAAGTGGTTTTTACAAAGCAGCTTCGTTAGTATTATACCATTTGGTGTTCATGATAATTCGATGCTGCGACAGCACATCATTTTAGACTAACTTACCAATGGCCTTTGTATAATGCCTTGCACCAAGCAGAAGTTCAGGAGCCCGATACCAAAAAGTCACAACTACTGGATCCAAATCTGCCAGTGGCTTTAGAGGAGAATTGAATAATCTGGCAAAACCCATGTCAGCTAAAAAAAATGAAACAAATTAAGATAAAACTCAGTTTGGCATGCTACTAGAACCATGCAAGGTTGAGGACAATAGCCACTAGCCTTATAAAGCAATCCTTTTCCTCCCTTTTCAACCAGAGGTCTGCACCAGGCACCAGATCACCCCTTCTGAGGTAGGTATTACTACTGTGCCTATTTTACTGATAAGGAAACTTAGGTTTAAAGATAGTCTGACTTGCCCAAGGTCATAGAGCTAGTAAACGACACAGAGTCATAGTGAGAATCCATGTCTGACTTCAGACCCCTGGCTTTCAGAAACATTGCATTAATCTTAAATTGTTTTATAAAATCAAAATAGTCTACAAATTTCCAGGATTGTGACCCCTCTATGCCTGTGCATCTAAAGACTGACTGCGTCTTAGTTTATAGTGACTTGGAGTTGGCTCATGGACACAGGAGAGCCAATTTGCACACATTTCTTCCCAATTCTGAATTCACTGATGTCATGCTGACAACTAGAAATTGGCTATGATGGGAATATCTGCATCCTAGAAAAACAGCAAATGCTACAAACTGGGCCTTTTTAACCTTAGAGAGTCACTGCTTTAGAGTTACCAGCACATCATAAACATATTTCCAAGAACATTCCATAGAATATGTAAGACATAATTTGTTATAATTCAGGATTTAACAAAGGTCTACATCAAAGCTAACTGATTTAGATTAGAGATGTACACAAGTAGTAAAAAGAATAGTTATTACTTTAATAAGTTCATGGAGACAATTGAATTTTCTTAAGATTTCATAAAGAACAAATACCTTTTATCTATCAAGCACTTTAGAGTTTAAAGATGGTTTTCACACATATCATCTGTCACTTCATCTGATCCTCATACGAATGCTGGCTTAGTAAGTATTTTGTTCACCACCTCTGAGATGAAGAATCTAAAGCCCATGGCAGTTAAATGACTTGCCCCAGGTCACAAGGATAGAAAGTAAAAATGTACTCAAACCATATTATAATTTAGCAGCTGTATTCTTAATCACTGATCTGACATCCAACAGATACGCCCATGTCACAAAGGTAAAATCATGAGAATAAAAGACATCTATCATTTGAAGTACATAATATACACAGTATATTTTGATTACATAAGGAATAATGTACATTCTATAATAGCACATTAAGGTTTCAACTATAGAGAATCATTTAATCTAAAACTAACATGCTATGATATACATTACAATTTTTACTTAGAGTGATTTTGTATTTTTGGTGTTGAATAGTTTACAAGGCTTTCTGAGAATGCTTTGGAGAACACATGTCATAAAACAGAAAGCTATCCAAGGAAGATGGTGCTATGCCTGCTCTTTCTTAACTAAATTGCCCTAGAGCAAACAAAAACATTCAAAATCATTCTACCAATATTACGCCTACTTAAAGCACCACTTTATGTATTTAATAGATGCTGATTGTTACTGATGGCAAAGTTATATGAAAAGCATGTATTTTTAAGTAAAAGCTGTATTTCTCCCCTTATTCTCTACCTTCTTAGTTTTATGTAAGCCTCATCGACTCGCTGTCAGATTAAGTCCAAAGGAAACAATGAGCATTTTTCAAAATTAATTTTTGTTTATCGTTTGTCTCAAATAATCAGTACTTTAGGGGCACCTGGGTGGCTCAGTGGGTTAAGCCTTTGCCTTCGGCTCAGGTCATGATCCCAGGGTTCTGGGATCGAGCCCCGCATTGGGCCCTCTGCTCGGCAGGGAGCCTGCTTCCCCCCCACCCTCTGCCTGCCTCGATGCCTACTTGTGATCTCTCTCTAGGTATCAAATAAATAAATAAAATCTTAAAAAAATAATTAGTACTTTAGACACAAGTAACCAGCCCAAACATTACTAACAGTTGTTTTCCTAAAATTAGATACGAGTAAACTGTCCAATTCAATGGACTGCAGAAATAACATTCTGGTGTGAGTGCTAATTAGATAATATCAAATGAGACGGAGAAAACAGGAAAAGGCAATGTCTACCACTAAGGGACCTACACAAGGCTGAGGTGACAAAATACATGGAGTAGATAAAAATGAAAAAGGGTAAGGGTTGTAAAGCTAAAGGCAAATGGCCGTGGCTTCTACTAGACTCGATGTCCTTTGAAGGGAGGGCTCATGTGTCCTTCCTGCTTTAACTGGAACAGTGTTTGGCAAACCCATGCAGCGCTGGGCTACACTGACTGTGGGACTTGAGCTGTATTTCTGAAGGGTGAGCCACTGTAAACAGTAAAGGGAGCGAGCAAGGATTTCAGGTGAGGCCTGAAGTCTTTAGGCTGCTGGGGCAGGGGCAGCTCAGGTGTAGCAAAGGGCCCGACGCATCTTCCATTTGCACTTTTCTTTTCAAGTTCTTTTCAAAAAAGGACTGTATTAAAGGGTTAAGCATAGGCATCCAAGGATTACTAATTTTTAAAAAGTTACATGTGATTAAAACAAAATTTAAACACAATTTAATCAACTAGATTGTTGACTGGACTGTTGGCATTGCCTATTGCTTACTTTTAACCCTGACTTTATCCCTAATCTTGGATAGATTTACAATCCTAAAACTCTTAACAGGAGGGCAACTGATGGGCCTGGTTGGAGCACAGATTTTATGCTGCGGAGAACTAGAGATACCTGGGAGTGGTGAGAAGACAGCAAGTGCAGTGGATGAGGATACACGAGACGACTGATACAAACAAGGGAGAGTACGGGGTGGTGATGATGAATTTGGTTTGAAATAAGGGAGGAGAGGTTGCCACCAACAAATAAAAGTAAAGATAAAATCAAAGTAAGGATTTTGGCTAGGGTGAGAGAAGAGAATCTGAGATTCACATTGTAAAATGATTTTTATAGAATCCATGATTTTAAGGGCACCACTTAGCAGTGTCTTTAAGAAGTAACTGTAGAGGGAGGCCATGCCCCAAGCCAGTGGGTAGGGGATCTTGAAACAAAGGCTAATAGAAGTAAAAACCAATAATGAATAGAATGCAAAAGAAAGAGAAAAAGAGTAAATAGAAAACTAGAATTCTGTGATACCACAGTCCAAGGGAAAAGACAGTCCTGAAGTCAGACTAGTCAGAGGAAGGAATGACTAAGGCAATAAAGGAAAATGGTGACTCATTATGGGCCACTGGCTCTGGTGAGACAGAGGTCAGAGGTGACTGTTGGGAGAGCGGTTTCTGACTGTTGACAGAGGGATGGAATTAGAGAACAGATTATAACAAATTAGGGTGAGTAGAACCCGTGGGTGAACACTGTGTGTTCTAGAAGTAGAGGAACAAGGGGGGAAAAAATGAACCCATGGTAGAGAAAACCCAGTGGATATGAGAAGATTTATTCTAGCATTGGGAATAAGGTTATCAGTGTTGAAAGGGGACGAGGAGAAACCTGGGAAGCGGAGAGTGGAGACACAGCAGTGTGAGAACTTAACAACAGCAGGAAGATATTTAGAACCTGGGGGTGGGAAGGGGAGGTCACCAGCCTGCGCTCAGGAGGGGAGAGTCACTCTGTCGGAGACCCTTTCAAAGGCAGCGCGGTGCTGACAGAACGTGGTTGGTGAGGGTCCAGCAGACATCTCTGATATGGCTGGACAGCAGCACTGGTAGGGAAAGAGACACCAGACGTGGAATTTAAGTTCTCAGAGAGGCTGCATAAGCTGCAACCTCTCTAAAGCCAGCTCCCCTCCTCGCTCACATCCACCGGGCGGGGGGTTGAGTAAAGTAAGTAAGTGAGGGACGGCATTTCCCGCACTGGATGGTGAACTCCCTATGTCACTGTCCCTCACAAGGAAGGCCACCCGTCACTACCCTTTCCCTTTCACCAATGTCTAGCAAAAGGTAGGGACTCGAGTGCCTACAAGAAAAAAGCGTGAGCATGAAACAGGAGCAAGTGAGAAGTGGTGGAAAGGGGGTGGGAGTAAGTGCAAGGGGGCAAGGGAAGGAAAGCAGCGACTTGGTTCTTAGTGACCACAGACAATATTTATTAGGATTCTGAATCTCAGTAAACTCAGTGTAGAGGTATAAAGAAAAGGAAGTTGGTTTAAAACAGCTTTTTCTGGGGACGCCTGGGTGGCTCAGTTGGTTAAGCAGCTGCCTGTGGCTCAGGTCATGATCCCAGCGTCCTGGGATCGAGTCCCACATCGGGCTCCTTGCTCAGCAGGGAGCCTGCTTCTCCCTCTGCCTCTGCCTGCCACTCTGCCTGCCTGTGCTCGCTCCTGCGCTCTCTCTCTCTCTGACAAATTAAAAAAAAAAAAAAAATCTTTAAAAAAATAAATAAATAAAACAGCTTTTTCTGGAACTGGGCTAGCAAACTAACTGAAGAAGTAGAAAACAAGCAGCAGGCAGGCTCAGCTGCAACAGGACAGGATGGGTAGGTAGCAGGTCAAGTTAGCCAGATTTCACACCACCCTTAGTATGATATATTCTAACAGCAAAGAAAGCAGGTTGGTGAAGCAAAATTTCTTGTAAAATCTTTCTAGAAACCACTGAACATTTAACAAATGTAATTTCTATTACAAAAAAAAAAATCAGAATAAAGCATTTCTTTAGCTCATTTTCTTCCCCAGTATGTCATGGGTATGAATGATGCCAATTTCTTTTAGAGCAACCTTCAGGGTTACAAAGGAAATTTTAATAGATAGATAGGATTCCTGCTGGTACCTTAACCTAAGACCACCACCAAGTAAGAGAGCCTATAAAGAGATGTATTCATTTGGAAAAAATATGTTGGTACCTGGCCCAGGCATGCAGGGGGCGGGGGACAGGTATCTGGGAAGATGTGTGTATTAGGTCAGGTGGCAGAGAAGCGTTCAGGGAAAGAACACTGGTGAAGGTGAGACAAAAGCAAGACTTAGCAGATTATGTTTAGGGTAATGTGCAGGGCAGTAATCACAGCACAAACACAAGCTTAGGTATTATAAGGGAATGAAGTTTTCGTGGGCTTGCTTGACTGAGCTTAGAATCACACAACCTTCTTTAGGGAATAAACCTAAGGAGCTTTATAAACTATTTATCTACACTCCCCAACATATTTTCTAAAAATATGATGAGGAAGTCATGTGAAAATTAGCTACTTAAATAAGAGTCTTAAAAAGGGGATACCACCTTTGCAGCCACTTCAGTTTCTTAACAAATTATTTTAGAAATAATTACCTACCTATTTTGACTCTCCCCCTTTCAGGACCTTCTCCCATTACTAGGATATTTGCTGGTTTCTAGAAATAAAAATAGAGCATTCAAATTACTATGTTTATTCTTTTGACATGCTCTAAAATGGAAAGAAGTTCTTAAAATATGAAAATATCATTTCTATATTTGCATCAAAACCATAAGAGAATATTAAGTACCCTCTATATAAAAGCATTTGACATACTTGAAGTTAGCGCTAAACTTCTATAAACATTGCTGCTTTGAAAACATCTTATTTTCAAAATTATATCATACAACTAATTATGAAGAAATAGAAGCTATCATTTCTGTTTACTCCATGGAAGTAACGAGTAATAATAATTTTTTTAGAAACCTGCACATATTATAAACTGTCCAATTGCTGCCCATAACAAAAAGAGTTTTTGTGGTTGAAAATTTTTATGTAAAATTTCCACCCACAACATCGCTGCCTTCATTTAAATGATTCAAATGGAATATTCCTTGCTCAATATTTCTAAACTACTATAGGAAAGCATGATCAACATTCACGAGACTCCATTAAAATTCATATGCAAAGTGAGAAATTCCAAATAGAATTTCAAGATGTAGGAAAATAAAAACCAGGACTAATACAGAGCTATATAAAGAAAAGAATGAGCTGCAAATGTATCCACTGTTTTTTAAGTCATCCTCATTTGTAAATCTTTGGAAACAGAGGAACTGTGGAAACAGGCTTTTGGGCAAGTCAGTCTCCTCTGTAAACTATTTAGGGAGAAAATTTATGATTCATTCATTCAATCAATAAATATATTTTTAGCGTCTTCTAGGGAGAAAAAAAAACATATTAACAATTAAAAGGAAACACAAGCGCAATGATAAACCAAATTTCTAACCTCCAAATGCTCATTACATAAGTAGAAAGAAAAAAACAAGAGCTTTATATCTTAAAAGCTAATGTCATTTATGAGTTACAGAGAGAAGTGAGGTCTTGGGTTAGAGGTTAAACCAGATTACTTTTAGGTCCCCTCCAATTCGCTGGCTCTTTTCAAAGTTTCAATGAAAACAAGAAGCGCTTAAAAAAAAAACAAAAAAACAAAAAAAACCAGCTCAAAGTCGGAAGTAATCAACCAGAGTTTCCACTGTTGAGGGAAATATTCATTGGAGGGGAGGGCAAGGGTGCTTTCCATTATCCAGATCCTGAAAAATGAACAGGAACTAGCATGGTAGAGTAGAAGGGTAGGGGTGAAAAAGGCTATGAATGAGGTAAGCTTAGGAGACAGTAACCCGGACAGAACTCTGGACAGAAACCAGAGGACTCATGTGGTGGTTGGTAAAGTGAACCTAGACTTGGGATAGTCTTAAATGCCAGGTGAAAGAATCCCACCTTTATGTGACAGGCTGTGAGGTGATAGGAAAGGGGGCATTATCAGAACTAGGCTCTGTCCAAGGTCTTCTGGGCTGAAACGGAGTGGGAGGTATGGAGCTGAGGAATAACACTGTGAAGGAGAAATTGGCAGGACTTTGCATCTAGTTGAAGTCAGAAGACTAAGACAAAGGGTGATAAAAAAATTTCAGCAAGGTTTTGAGTTTCTGCAACTGGAAGAATGATGGTGCCTTTATTATGGAAAAGTTATGAGAGGTCCTAGTTAGGGAGGGGGAAATGATGTGAGATGCCTAAGTCCCACTAGCCAGGGTAATGGAAATAGGAAGATTTGGATCTGGAAGTCATTGGCACTGGAGTATGATGACTGAAGACGACATGAGACAAAATTAGTTTATCACAGCCAAAAGAGAAAATAGCACTAGATGAAACCCAAACCTGAAGGTTCAAGTTTGACAACAACTGATCAATGATCCATTAGAGATAAAACACAGTATTGCAGACTTTCTGAAAAGAAAGAAAAATAAAATATGAAGCTCTTAATTTCAAAGAGCTCTCAAATCTAGTAGGGAAAGAAAGACAAACTGCTTTTTAGAATATCAGGTAGGTTACTAAAAGTACCAAAATAACTCAAAAGTAAGTAGAAGTAAAAAGATAACGGTAAGGGCAGAAATCTATGAATGAAGACGGTATTTATGAAGGCTCTAGGACAACTACTGCAAGAGAAGAGAAGGTACAAGTAAACATTACAAATTACAGGAGTGGCCATAAAAACAGGTCCAATGGAAGTTAGAAGGATAAAAGAACCCCACAAAGAACTTTTTATCAATTAATTTTAAAATGTGTACAAAACAGACCAAATGAAGAAAATGTAACCAACAAATTGACTCAAATGAATTATAAAAGTTTAAGAAACCAATACGTGCTAAATAAATTTAAAGTTAAAAATCTTCCTACCAAGAAAACACTGGACCTCAAATCATCACAAAAGCAAGTTCTCCAAATTTTTGATGAACAGATTGTTCAATCTATTCAAACATTTGCAGAGAATAGAAAAAGAGGGAATGCTCCCATTACATTCTAGAAGGCCAATATAATCTTGGTAGAAAACCCAAAGTGTGGGGTGCCTGGGTGGCTGAGTGGGTTGAGGCCTCTGCCTTCGGCTGGGTCATAGTCTCAGGGTCCTGGGATCAAACCCCACATCGGACTCTGCTCGGCGGGGAGCCTGCTTCCTCCTCTCTCTCTGCCTGCCTCTCTGACTACTTGTAATCTCTGTCTATCAAAAAAATAAATAAACAAAATCTTTAAAAAATAAAAAAGAAAGAAAACCCAAAGTATGAGAAAGAAAAATTTCAGGCCAACCTCATAAATATAGATACAAAAATACTCATGAGTATAGATGTAAAAATATTAAACAAAATATTATTAAGTCAAAAGCTATTAACAGGAATTCCAGGATGGCTTAATGTGAGAAAACTTATATATGTCCATCACTCTATTAGCATATTAAAAAAGAAAAATGATATAATTATCTTGATAGAGGCTTGACAAAACTTAACACCCATTCATGATAAAAATCTTTCAGCAAATTAGACTAGAAAAGTACTTCCTTAATAATGGGTATGTATCAAAAACTAAGAAGTAGCATGGGAAGCATTCCCTTTAAAATTGGGACTAATGCAGGGATACCTACCATTACCACTTCTAAAATCTATATCGCAATATAAGTCTAGTGCTATAAAGCATTAAGTAAAGGGATATGAATTGGAAAGGCAGAAACAAAATTATTCTTTGAAGATGATATAATTATGTACATAAAAAATTCAAAGTATTTACAGACAAATTATTAGCAATAGTAAGAGAGTTTAGTAGAATGTTTGTCTAACTGAATAATATGAAAAAGCCAACTGTATTTCTATATATCAGTAAAAAAAAAAAAAGGGGGGGGTAGTTAGGGGCACCTGGGTGGCTCAATGGGTTAAAGCCTCTGCTTTCGGTTCAGGTCATGGTCCCAGGGTCCTGGGATCGAGCCCCATGTCGGGCTCTCTGCTTGGCACGGAGCCTGCTTCCCCCTCTCATCCCACCCCTTCTCTGCCTGCCTCTCTGCCTACTTGTGATCTCTGTCTGTCAAATAAATAAACAAAATCTTAAAAAAAAAAAAGAAAAGGTAGGAAGTAAAATTTTTGAAAAGCAACATTTCTATAGTAATAAAAAAAACTATAAGGTTCCTAAGAATAAATACACTAAAGGAGGTACAAGATTTTTATACAGAAAATCTTGGGTGCCTAGGTGGCTCAGTGGGTTAAGCCTCTGCCTTCAGCTCAGGTCATGATCTCAGGGTCCTGGGATCGAGTCCCGCATCCAGCTCTCTGCTCAACAGGGGGCCTGCTTCCTCCTCTCTCTCTCTCTCTGCCTGCCTCTCTGCTTACTTGTGATCTCTCTCTGTCAAATAAATAAATAAACATCTTTAAAAAAAAATCTTGAAACTTGTTCTTAAATGACATTAGTAAGTCCTAAGTAAATTAAGAGGCCAGCTTATAGATAAGAAGACTCTATAAGATATCAATTTTCCCCATACTTATCTGTAAATTCAATGCAATTTCAATTCTAATACCATCTAAGTTGTGTGTGTGTGTGTGTGTGTGTGTGTGTGTGTGTGTAAACTTGAAAAGCTGATAAGATCAGCTGATAAAATAAAATATATGTGTAAAATGTATGTGTAAAAGCAAAGACCTAAGGTTGGCCAAGATAGTCATGAAGTGCTAGAGGTAGGGGATGAGGAGAAGCGTCTGACTGGAAACAGGACATTACAATTTATTTTAAAGCCAGTAACTAAGTCAGTGTTATACTGGTAGGGAGGGAGAGACAGACATATAGATCATTGGGATAGAATGGAGAGCCCAGATAGGACCATGATACTGGGAGAAGAGGAACTTCAGGTTAGTGGAGAAAAGAGGAACCATTTACTAAATGGTGTTGGCACAACAGGTCATCCAAGTGGGGAAAAAATAAGTAAAATGAAAGCTCACCTCATACCATATGCACAATTTCAGGCAGATTAAGGATTTAAACACGAAAAACAAAAATTTAAAACTGTGGAGGGTAAGGGAGAATGCAGAGAATATCTTTCTGACCCTCATGTAGGAAAGAATTTCTTAAACAAGATAAAAAAAAGAAACCATAAATGAAAATAATGATAAGGGACGCCTGGGTGGCTCAGTTGGTTAAGCAGCTGCCTTCGGCTCAGGTCATGATCCCAGCGTCCTGGGATCGAGTCCCACATCCGGCTCCTCGCTCGGCAGGGAGCCTGCTTCTCCCTCTGCCTCTGCCTACCACTCTGTCTGCCTGTGCTCGCTCTCTCTCTCTCTATAACAAATAAATAAATAAAATCTTAAAGAAAGAAAGAAAATAATGATAAATCTGGCTATTAAAAATAACTTTCAGGGGCACCTCGGTGGCTCAGTGGGTTAGGCCTCTGCTTTTTAGCTCAGATCATTGCCTTGGGGTCCTGGGATTGAGCCCCGCATCGGGTTCTCTGCTCGGCGGGGAATCTGCTTCTCCCCCCACTCTCTCTCTGCCTGCCTCTCTGCCTACTTTCAGGGTGCCTGGGTGGTTCAGTGAGTTAAGCCTCTGCCTTCAGCTCAGGTCATGATCCCAGGGTCCTGGGATCGAGCCCTGCATCGGGCTCTCTGCTAGTGGGCAGCCTGCTTCCCCCTCTCTCTCTGCTGCCTCTCTGCCTACTTGTGATCTCTGTCAAATAAACAAAATCTTTAAAAATAATTTTTAACCATCAAAAATAAAGAAAATAAAAAGACAAGGCACAAACCACCAGAAGTATTTGCAATACACATCAGTAACAAAGATTTTGTGTCCAGAATAAAGAACTCCCACAAGTCAATATAAAAACAACCTGATAGAAAAATGAGCAAAATGTCTGAACAGGCATCTTTCTTTCTTTCTTTTTCTTTCTTTCTTTCTTTCTTTCTTTCTTTGACAGACAGAGACCACAAGTAGGCAGAGAGGCAGGCAGAGAGAGACAGAGGAGGAAGCAGGTTCCCTGCCGAGCAAAGAGCCCAATGCGGGGCTCGATCCCAGGACCCTGAGATCATGACCTGAGCCGAAGGCAGAGGCTTTAACCCACTGAGCTACCCAGGCGCCCCTCCAAACAGGCATTTAACAAAAGAAGAAACATTTTACCCCTAAGCATATGAAGATGCTCAACCTCATTGATCATGAGGGAAATGCAATTAAAATCACAGTGAGATACCATTTTACACCTAATATATGGGTTAAAAATTAAGAAATTAAGAACTATTTTGTAGGAAGTGGGTCAGGGGGCACTCCAATACATTGTTGGTAAGAGAATAACTTGGCACAACTTTTTTGAAAAGCAATTTGGCATCATCTTGCAAACTGAACAATTACATACCCTTTGACTCAGTAATTCCATTATTAGACACACCAGAGAATACTCATAGCAGCATAGGTTGTAACACACACACACACACAATCTGGACACAACCCAAATTTCTAGCTAATAGAAAAATGGAGAAACCAAGCAAAGCTAAAGAATATACTGTACAGGCACACATACAAATGTGATAAACCTATTTTTAAAAAGAAGTGAATAATGGATTCAAAACTTGGGATATTTGTTACGTCTTCAGGAGGCAGGAGGTTGGTATGGGGAGAAGCATAAACAGAAGCAAGCTATCAGTAATGTTCCAGTTACTGGGGTTAATGACAGGCTCTCAACTGTTATGCTCTGTAAGGTACATAACATTCCAAATACTCTTTTGTATATATCATATATTAAGACGATAATAAGGACAAAAAACAAAGCAAGGAATGGGGGCATGCATTGCTGGGAGGGTGTCATTTTTGAGAGTAATAAGCACTATTTTAAATGGCTCAGAGAATCCCTCCTTTTGAGAAGGTAACTTTTGGGATAAGACCTGAAGAAAGTAGAGTAATAAGCTGCTGTAATCTAAGGGAAGAGCCGTCTAGGTAGAGGGAAGGGGAAACTGAATGGTTTGAGACAGGAGCTCGCCTGGTGAACTGAAGGCCTGCTAGGGAGAACAGTGGGCATCAGGAAGCACAGGATAAGGTGCTGATGATTCTAGAAAAATCTGGAAAGCCAACAGAAGGCTTGCTCGCTGTTCCGGTGGTTCTGCTTTTGGCACAAGTCATCTGAGTACCAGAATTCGGTAAGTTCTTGAGCACTGTCTGGTATGCTCTCTGAGAGTAGGTGAGGGCTCCTATGAGATTTGCAGAAGGGCAAGGCCAGGTGTAGAGCAGTGATGAGAAGCCTTGTGAGCTAGCAGGCTGGCTAACTGGAGAAGGAGCCAAGAGGTCAATGTGGCTGGAGTCAATGAGACAGGAGAAGAGTTAGCGCATGAGAACCAGTGGGAGAGATAAAGTGAAGCTTATCAGTCATACAGAATGATGCAGGAACTTGGAAAGACTACGTTTTACATGACTAGAATTCACATCATTCTATTATATATTACCTTTTGTCCTATCCATAATTCTCATAGGTTGTACAATATGGATTTTGCCATTTTGCCAAATCTCTGATAGAAGGATATGGAGAGACTATCATTTTCTATAACATATATTTCTATAATGTTTGACTTTGTATTTTTTGGTATACATTAGGGAAAGTTTTTATTTTTTTTTAAGATTTTATTTATTTGACAGACAGAGATCACAAGTAGGTGGAGAGGCAGGCAGAGAGAGAGAGGAGGAAGCAAGCTCCCTGCTAAGCAGAGAGCCTGATGTGGGGCTTGATCCCAGGACCCTGACATCATGACCTGAGCCAAAGGCAGAGGCTTAACCCACTGAGCCACACAGGTGCCCCGAGAAACAGCAGTTTTTAATAAAAAAATAAATAATGCTGAGAGTAATAAAAGCTGTTTTGAGGAAAACAAGCCAGTGAAAAACCCTGGGAAGGAGCAACTAAGATAAGAAAACAGCATTAGGGTTCTAGAAGCTAAGAGAGCTTGAAAAGGAAGAGGTGGTCTTTAGGTGCAATAGAATGAAAGATGGGAAGAGACAACTTCTGCCCATTTACAGACACCATAAATGAGACCCAAATAAGCAGAAAGAAGGTAAAGGCAGAATTAAAGTATACTGTTGAAGGCCTTAGTAAGAATAGACTCTCCGGGATATAAAAATTCTTCAGGGGTCTAGCTGGCTCAGTCAGAAGGGCATGCAACTCTTGATCTTAGAGTCATGAGTTCAAGCCCCACTTTGGGTACAAAGATTACTTAAATTAATAAAACTTTAAAATTATCAAATTATCAAATAAACCACCTTACATGTCCTTTGCTACATTATTTGTAATTCCTAGATTTTGAGCTTAAACCCTTTCAAAATAAATCTGTAAGATAAAAACACAAAGTATGTGATGCAGGAGCAAAGCTGCTTCACATAAGAAATGAAAATAGCTTATGAGCCTTTGAATGGGAGAAAAGCAGGAAGCTGGTCTCCGATCACTGCCAGCTAACTCTCAGAAGTTTGTGCAGTCATGCTCTATAGAAACAGAGAATGTGAGCACCACAATGGAATGAGGTTACAGAGAGACAGAGAAAGAGGATTCAAGCTGGTACCGAAGTTTGTAAGGAATACCTTTTAGAGAAGATACTTGAAGCCTATGGAAGCTCTAGGTGTGGGGTCCCCCAGTAGAGGGTGAGTTGAGGGCAGAGGCAATGACATGATTGGGGGGAGGAGTGGCTATAAGCTCTTTTGTACAACCTAAGAAAGGAACCCAGGGCTTGGGCAGTATCCACAGAGAAGGGCTGCTGTAGTCAAGATCCAGAATTGCACAGGAAGTCATTTTTAAATACGTACCCCTTAACTGGGATTACATGCCTCCCCTCCAGAACAAGTAAATAAATATTCAGGTTACAAGATATATGATGTTTCAAAATAACAATGATAACAACAAAATAAACATTATAAGCATCACTAAAACGTGTTTACATTTTCAAAGCATTTTCATATCAATCATTTCCTTGAAATACTCAAGGGCCTCCAGGTCTGGGGCAAGTCTCAGAACTCCACCTGATCTTCAAGGTTCCAAACCAAGTCACATTTACAGATATTATGCTTCATTTTCAAAACACTAACTTTAATAGTGATTACTTTAAGTGAAAGTATATGCCTTAAAAAAAAATTTAAGCCAACTGCAGCTCAAGCATAGGCATCCACACCCACGCACAACCTGAAAGAACGAAGAGAGGATACCAAAGTTGTTCTGACCTACTTACATCCCAATTAACACGGACTACGCTTTACTAAAACTCCTCTTACTGTGAACACAAAATGCCAGCTGTGAAAGAAAGTGATACTGCTGGGTTTGCACACTTTTGTTACCATAGCAACAGCAGAAATGGCAGGAGTTGGATGCCTCACATTTAAGTTATCAGCAATAAAATCGGATAGACAAATCAAGGCTACAGGGTTCGTTTTGGTTAAAATGTACTTTAAAGGCAAAAGTCAGGGAGATCATGTGACAAACAACGTGATTACTTAGTAACTGTTCTTGAAATAATCAGCATTTTAGCAAAATTTAGCTAATTCTTGAAGTTACATTCAGGATGCTTTTGCATGTACTTTGGATTTGCTTTTTCCTTCTATAGAATCAATTTTCCCCCCACAGGTTTAAATTTATTTTAGTTAATTGGCACCTCATAAAAGAACTGCCTAAAGATACACAAGTATCCTTTACTATATTTCCTTTGTACTCCCCACCCCAGGACATTTGCAACAAAAATATGAAGCCACAAGATGACTCTTAGCAACACCAATAAAGAAGACAGGAAAACACAAACACAATTGTCTACAATCCTGAATAATAGGGACAAAACCAATCAGAATATCAATCGGGCTCATTTCTGAACAATGAATAGCATGGGCTTCATATGGATGGCTGGAACTATTCTTTTACTTCAATATACTAGTGGCACCACTCTCCTCACATTTGATATGGAAGTACATTCCCGGGTAATCCTTCCGTTTATGTTCTTTATACCGTTTTCCATTGTTCACCCTGAACGAAAAAGATTCTGTGTTATAACAAATTGTGCAAAGAACGAGTGAGATATACGTGCTTTGTTTCCTCAGCAAAGACAACAGTCATTTGCTAAGAGCCTCAGTTTATCATAACTGTTTATGCCTTAAAATAACCTTCTTGATAGTGTAAAAAAAGCAATACCTACTTTTTCTAACTGAAAGAAATACGAAGATTTCGCTTTTACAAAAAAAGGTGAGAAGCGAAGATCATGATCAGCTTTGTTGCACAGGAGCCCTCATGGTGGCCATGGGTCCCATGCAGGGAGGATGGCTTGCCAACTCCTTCCCCCAAGCAGCACTCAGCATCAACCTGCCATCGCTTGCAACTATGAGCATCTGGGCTTTCTCTGGATTTATTGTGTGCATCCGGTAGCAAGATGTGTCCTAAGGCATCAGAAACACCTGAGGGAGGTTATTTTTGGGGTCTAGGAAAGCTCAAAAACTTCCATAAAAATTAATGGTTACCATTTCTTTACCCCATTTCAGCCTACAAAAGATTTCATAGGAACGTTCTACTTTGGGATACTGGCAAAAATCCGTAGAGGTTTGTTTTTTTTTTAATCCCAATTTTAGTTTATTTTAGAGTTTCAGCAACCATGCATATACTAATGACACTCAAATCTATAACCACAGGTCTCCAAACTTTGGTATAGCTTAGAGTTAGGTCAACGGTAGGCTGGCTGTCTCCAAAGTCATCTCCACTTGTTCAAACAAATTTTTTACTGCCTCTTTTTCTGGTATTCCTTTCGCTGTCAACAAAAGCAGAAGTCTGAACACCCTGCCCTTTATCCCTCAAATCGAATTTTCAGATCTGATCATCTTACTTTCTAAATATTCAGCTACCATTTCTGCTCCTGTCTATCTTGATTACCTCTGCCAGGTCTTCGTCATTTCTCCACCACCTGATTATGTATCTGCCATCCCGGCACCCTCACTCCAATTCTCCAAATCCCTGTCTCAGGGGCCTCTCTTAAGCAGAAACCTGACCAGCTCAGCTCCAGGCGGTCACAGGTGAAGTCCACGCTTCTGAACGCGATGGCGAAGGATCACCAGTCGGGTCCTTAGTCTTCCTTTCTGCTTGGTCGTTCACTATTTCTTGCTTCATTCCAGTGATACCGACATGCTTGCAGTTTCTTACCCCATGCTCTTACTCCTGCTGTCTCCTCTGCCTGGAATGCTGCCCTGCGTCTCCCCCCTTTCATTTCATAAATTTCTATTCCTCCATGAAAGTCAGCTCAGTGTGAGTCCTCTCAGACAGCCCCCATTCCAACTGGTCAGATGTCATCCTGTGTTCAGTACCTTAGGCATAGTGGATCCCTGACTATATCTCATAATTTCTTTTTTTTTTTTAAGATTTTATTTATTTATTTATTTGAGAGAGAGAGAGAGCACACGCACGGGTGGCGTGGGGGGTGGGGGGAGTAGAGGAAGAGGAACAGGAAGTAGATTCCTCCTTGAGCAAGAAGCCTGACACAGAGCTGGTTCCCAGGACCTGGAGATCATGACCTGGAGATCATGACCTGAGCTGAAGGCAGACACTTAACCAACCCAGGCCCCTCCATCACGTGTTTTTACACTTGATCTTAGCCAAAAGGCCAAGGCCTTGCTCTTATGTGATGATCCGTTTGTGTTTCTTCTCCACCCTGCATTCACTGAGGGAGGGGACTGTACTTCATTTATCTGTATAGTCCCAGCACCCAGCATAGCTCCTCCTACATATTAGAAGATCAAAATCTGTCTGTAAAGCAAATATTCTGAGTCTGTAAGCCACCACTTCCCCCACAGAAATTCAGTTACAAATGAACCATCTACTTACAATGACAATTAGGTTCCACAGTTCTATAAGCGTCCCACTTTAGCTATATTGTGGGTGAAATAGGCCTTTGTATTTAGAGAACCTAACCACTGTTCAAACTGCTGTTTCTAAGCAAAAATGCCTTCCCAGTTCAAAATTATTTATCTACAACTAGAGGCAGGCTATCTGTAACTCAGGAGCCGTCTGCAGTTTTAAATGCTATGATTCATTCCATTTTGCCTTAAAATGGTCTGGAGGCATCTGTAATAGGTTAATCTGAATAACCTCCGCTAATCAAACCTTGGTGTTCACAGTAAACAATGCCTGCCAACCCAGCCCGCACAACAGTTAACAATGCACTTCTTTGTTTTTGCCTTTTAGGAGTGGTTACAGGCCTGGACAGCAGAGATAAGGTTTTCTTTTCTCTAACAAGAACCAATAAAAAGCAGCCATTATGAAAAGCTTAATGCAAGACAAACAACAGGTATCTAGAAGACTACTTAGCTAACTAACTGCAAGGTCACTAAGAGTATAATCAAGATAAATCCTACATTGATGGCAATGCCAGGACTAATGCTACAAAGACACTCAGATTCTACCCTTCTCATTAACAAGTACAGTCCTCAGAGGAGCCATGCCGGTAGGAAGACATTTTCTATTTTCATCTGTGGCATTCATATTTAAATCAAATAATTCAGTCTTAGAATCATGAGGCACTAAGAATGCCAAAGGCCCTGCTCCTCGCTGGGTTTCTGGCCATGTCTTCTCACCAGACTTTCAGGATCAAATGCTTCCTGGCCACGGAGCAAAAGCAAAGTTGTCCCATGCCCCATGGCATTTGGAGGAAAACTGGTGATAAAATCTGGTGCAGCTCCAAGAACAGACATGAGAGAAGAGCCAAACTGGGTCTATAAGGGACGGCGCATGAGACAGCACGTGCTCACGCTGCACACAGGTCACATGCTCCCATCCTATCTCTCTAATCATCACGCCTACCTCAACAATAGACATGTTTTATGGGGGAGAGTGGATGGCTGTTCTATGCTGGTTCAGCAATAAATAGGGACAACCTTTGGTTTGGGGGGAAAAAAAGGTCAGAGGTAGAAATCATGAAACTGAGCCCTCTCTTGTAACTCATGAAGACACGCAGGTGAAAGACCTACAGCCTTACCCAAGTCCCGTGTCTCTCTGACAGGGCAGACCCAGACAAGATCAGAACTCAAGTCTCTCAGAAATGCACCACAGACCAGGGTTATGAGAACATCATACACCTGGAAAATGCACAACACTTGATTTATGGCCTTCTACTCAGATGAGTGCTTAGTTGAGAATACAGTCACCCAAAATAATCATCATATGCAATCTCCCAATGAAATAAATCATCAGTCCGCGCATGTCAGATCCCCTCTTGATGAAGACACCATCATTCTCAATGAGGGATCCTGAATGACCCCAGAGTGCTAGTCACATAGGATGCTTGTGGTAGTGATTACCCTGGTATACACATATGTCCAAACTGATTAATTTCTAACTAAAATGGACATATGTTATTGTTTGTGAATCCTACCTCAATAATACTAATTTAATAAAATAAGATATCTGAAATGATTCTTCAGTTTTAAACACAGGCCTCAAAGTGTTGGGGCTCCTGTCTGTAGCTCTTGGTTCTTAACCAGTGCCTGCCATTGCTGCCACTGTGGAACATATCTTGACTACCGCCTCTCGGCGACTTTGGAGTTAGTTTGGCAAACCACCCTCTAGATACACATGTGTTTGTTAGTACAGGCTACTAAAACTTCACTCGAAAGTCAGGGATCATCACTGGACCCTCTCCCTGAGCTGAACCTTAAGAGGTCTCAACCCCTTAGAAGTGGGCCCTCTTGGAAGTGTGATTTTCAGTGTGTATCACCTGTCTTTGGAACAGATGGCGCAGCATTACACTCCAGCTCACGCCGACAGACGTGCAGGACTGTGCAGAAAGCTCCTGTGACCGGTATGGGTGTACATGACAGAAAAACCTGTCATGCCAAAAAAAAAAAAAAAAAATCACAGCCCAGGGGTGCTTGGGTGGCTCAGCCAGCCAAGCATCCAACTCTTGGTTTTAGTTCAGGTCATGATCTCAGGGTTGTGAGATCAAGCCCCACATCCGGCTCCATGCTAGGCGTGGAACCTGCTTAAAATTCTCTCTCTCTCTCTCTCTCTCTACCTCTGCCCCTCGTCCAACGCACACACACTCTTTAAAAAAAAAAAAAAAAAAAAGACAATCAGAGCCCATATCTAGAAAACACCTCAATAATACTTTCTCACATTTTAAGGTATCCAGAGCACCTTCAGAAACATCATCTCGCCTTGTCTTCACAAGCCCTTATGTACAGGCAGAATGGGAGTCACTGCATAGGGGAGACATCACTACCATCAAAGGCCTTCGGGCTGTAGACATGAACAGCTAAGCCACAGCTAAGCCACAAACTCTCCAGGACCCAGCCCCAAGAACTAGTAAAGGACCAAAGGTCGCCAGCAGGATCCCCAATACGATTCGCCAGCATGACAAGATCTGCAATTGTCCAAAGTCACCTAAAATTTCAAGTCAGAAAATAACCAAGCCATATTTTCCCTTTTCATTGTTAGCTCTGCAATCTAAAAGAAATTACAATGATTAAGTCATATTAAAATAAATGCTACTTTCTGCCGTAATTCTTCAAGTAGCATGTTAACTTAATAAATCAAATAAAAAATAATAAAAGGAAGTCATTCAATCAGTATGACTATTAGAATGAAAAGTAAGTTGTTTGAGGCTCTTACTCATTTTGATTTCACTTAAGCAACTTCTTAATATTTTAATATGAATGTTTAATATGAATATGAATTTTTTTAGTATTTTTAATATGAAACTAAACATATTTTTTAATATGAAGACTTGGCAAAAAATATTAGTACTGTTTAAATATAAACAGGGTGAAACACAGTTTACTTTTTTTTTAAAGAATAACACCAAGAAGCATGTTCACATGTTTCTAATAGGGCTCTACACTGTAAAGCAGAAGGGGCTAGAGTTTTAGGCGAAAGGAATTATGGGGAAGGAGGCAGTTAAAAGAAAGGGCATCCTTGGATTACTGATGGGATCCAGAAGCTTCTACAGAGGGAAATTAGGAGAAATTCAGGAACTCTTGGGCTAAGACTGGGAGACCAACCATTATACAAAGTACCTATCATTATTCCCATTTTATAAATGAGTAAGCTGGGGCTTACGGATCAAGACTAGCTATCTTAGAAATAAATTTTTTTAAGTCTAAGATCTCAAAGCTCCCATTTCATAAGAACTAAGCAAGGCTAAACTCTAAAACATGACTAAGATTCTTCAAAACGCCAGCATGATGGATGCAGTGAGATTTTAAGGGGGTTCACTGTAGAATAACACATTCACTTTGTCAGGCCCTGTTTAGCACAGACAAAATTAAAAGACTTGATGTATCTCCTTGTCAGACGAGGTATGAAGAGAAGCTGTGCTGCACACAGAGATTTCTAGAAAATTCTCCAACCACCGAGCACTTATTTTAATCAAACCTTCACAAAGATAAACAGTACAGTACTTCTCCAACTGAGTGGAAACAGAGGCCATCTTTGACTCTTGTATATTGGTCTTTCATACAGCGATGCTCCTAAAGTGCCTTCAAATGCTCTCTCTTAGTTAAAGGACTATAGTATTTCATGCCTCCACATGGTGTCATTTTACTGCTTCTCAGCCACCTGTTACAACTCAGCAGCACTACCAAATTTTGGTACTGGGAAACTTGAACTTTTCTTTGCATTTTGCCTTCATTTGACACAAATGCATGAAAAATAGAAATAAGAAAGTAGTAGTGATAAGCATAGGCCTCACATAGTATAACAAAGATGGGATCTCTAGGTATGTTCAAAGTGAAAAAATCCTGGATCACAATTGAACACATCCTCCAGATTTAAACAGATTAAACCTGTGGTTCAATAACAGGGAAGGAATGGAGGGGACAGGAGAGGAGGCGAAATGTAAGGAATACATACCGAATTCTGAAAACAAATCACTGAAGAGTGTTTGTAAAAGGGAAGGGATAACTAGTACATTATAGTATCTTTTAGCTCTTTAGAACCAGAACTATTCCCAAACTCTTGCCACTCAAGCCACTTTTCAACACAGAGAAAACGATACATGAAAGAAGGGACTTCCTGCACTTTCTTATGTTTCCACTAAATAAACAGAGTAGTAAAGGATCCAAATACCATGTAAAAGCCTCTTAGAGAATAGCATGGAGGACATTGGGAGAAGGAAGGGAAAAATGAAGCGGGGAAATTGGAGGGGGAGACGAACCACGAGAGACTGTGGATTCCAAGAAACAAACTGAGGGTTTCAGAGGGGAGGGGGGGTAGGAGGATGGGTGAGCCCAGTGATGGGTATTAAGGAGGGCACAGATTGCACGGAGCACTGTGTGTCATACACAAGCAATGAATCATGGAACACTACATCAAAAACTAATGGTATACTGTATGGTCACTAACATAACATAACATAACATAACATAACATAACTAAAATAAAAGCCTCTTTAGAGGTCATGGTAAGAAGCATTGAACATAGTTCCCAATATCCCCCCCCCCCACAGCACACACGCCTTTGTGTAATCACTGCCCCCCTCCCAAGTGTGGGCTGCACAAATGACTTCTAGTGAACAGGAGATGGCAACAGTAATGGGATGTCCCTTCCACGATTCACTAACAGAACACAGTGACTTCTGTCTTGCTAACACACACTCTCTTGCCCTTTTTGTTGGCTCACTCTGGTGAAGAAAACTGCCATGTGCAGAAGCCTACATGGCAAAGAACCAAGGGAAGCCTCCACCTATCAGCTCATGAGGAAATGAATCCTGCCAACAACCACATGGACAAGATGCTTCCTAGTCGAGACTTGAGACGACGGCAATCTTTTAAGGAGACTCTGAAACAAAGGATCCAAATAAGCCACACCGAGATTCCTGACCCACAGAAGCTGTGAGATGATAAATGTTGTTTAAACATATTTAAAGCAACTAAGTTTGGGGGCAATTTGTCATACAGCAGTCAGTAGCTAATACAGACTTAAAACATACACAGCCAACGGGTCATAAACAACCGAGAATGCTATTGAAAATCAAGTAAGCATTCTGCCTGAACAAGCTGGTGTCGCAAGGAAAAAAGTAACAAACGAAAACTATATAGCTCTCTATCAGTTAGTATGACAAAGTATCCAGAGTCATATATTACACATTTCTCTGCAGCTGGAATATCTATGACACCATTTTCTTTAATCAACTGAACTATATCTGACTATAAGTATTGGCAAGTTTATTATTATTATTATTATTAACCTCTAATAGAATAAGTAAGTTGTTAAGTCTGTGACTGAAGTGACTTTTTGACAATCCTAAAATGTTTAGAAGATGTTAACTAATAACTAAACTCAAAAGATTACTGGATACAAAATTATCTTCTTCAACTAGATCTCACAAAATTTCCATGTACCATGTTTGCAGATAATATAGTTACTTGTGCCCATAGACTTCAAAAGAGTACAAATTCACCCACTACTATGAATGATAACTACCATTCAAACCTGAAGTTAGAGTTTTAGGATGGGACACCCACAAATATATATATATATATTTTTTTTTGAAGATTTTACTTATTTATTTGGCAGACAGAGATCACAAGTAGGCAGAGAGGCAGGCAGAGAGAGAGGGGGAAGCAGGCTCCCTGCCGAGCAGAGAGCCCAATGTGGGACTTGATCCCAGGACCCTGAGATCATGACCTGAGCCGAAGGCAGAGGCTTTAACCCACTGAGCCACCCAGACGCCTCCACAAATATTTTTTAAAAGACAGAGCAGGTCAGGGCCCTGGGGGGCTTACTCAGATCTTTCATTCCATAAAGACCTAGCATTTATCATGAGTTAGATACTGAGATACGAAAGTGACAGAGATAGTTTAACTTACAGTTCAGTTTATGCCACTGATCCAGTAGCAATATTGAGAAAATAAGGAGCCATAAATCCTAACCAAACTATGACTTAGCTAGTATTTCTCTCTTTGCTAAAGAATAATAAGCAATTGCCAGATGCTTTGCTGAAATGCAATTCAAGTAACTTAAAACACAAACAATATACCAACACTAGGAATACAAAAATTAGTAAGATATGATCCTTGCTCCCCAGAAGCTCATAAGTTTGAAGAAGGAATAAACTGTATCTTGGCACCCGTCCAGCCTACCAGAATAGTCATCTAATAAAAGTGAGTCATCCTATATTTCATCTTCTTACTCTTAGCTATATCCTGCTGTAAAATTAAAATACATCTTTCTTCCCTTGGTGTTTACAAGTTCCAAATATTTATAGACTCATGTCTCTACTTCGCTGTCTCTCAGCCAAGATGAATATCTTTAGCTCCTCTCCTCCTTTCCTTTTAAAGCAATTCCTTAATATAAGTAATCTTTTTAGTGACTTTATTTAAATTCTCTATTTCTGTTTTAAATTCTGGAATCCAAATGACACAACTAAATACTATTTCAGATATGTAATCAATCACAATAAGAAACCCCAATCTTCTTTGATGATATAATGCCTCTGTTTGTAGAGTCCAAAACACTGATTTTTTTTAATTCACTTTTTAAATTTGGGGGGGTTATACTAATACATTTCAAATTTATATTTACTCTAATGCCTTGTATGGATCTTGCAGTTTTCTCACGTCAAATGAAGATTTAGAGATATGGTACATACTCAGAAACAATTGTAACCAACAAATAGTATAAGGCAAAATTTCTTACAACAATAGGAAATGAAGCATTTAAAAAAAAAAACAAAACTCTCCTGACTAAAAATCACAACTCTATTAAAATAAGTTCACACACAAAAAAATTTTTCAAATGTCCCCATCATGTTTTTTTTTTAAAGATTTTATTTATTTGACAGAAAGAGATCACAAGTAGGCAGAGAAGCAGGCAGAGAGAGAGGAAGGGAAGCAGGCTCCCTGCTGAGCAGAGAGCCCGATGCGGGGCTCGATCCCAGGACCCTGGGATCATGACCTGAGCTGAAGACAGAGGCTTTAACCCACTGAGCCACCCACGTGCCCCTCCCCATCATGTTTTTAACATCACGTTCATATTTGATATACTTTATATTTCTATACTGACTACAGAATACATCTAAAGAAAACATACAATTTAAATCTTCTACTCCTAAAAATACTTCAGCAGAACCATGACAATACGGTCCAGCTATCAGGATTTACGATCACTGACAAGAACTGAGCAGGCTGTCACAGGGCAGAGTCCTACTGATTCAAAGTTTCAACTATTATTAGTTACTTACTTGAAGAGAAGAGGCATTCAGTGAATGTAAATTATGAATGTGCTATACAAGGTCAGAACCACATTCAGAATATATTTTTTTCAACACCATGTTCATGCTATGGTTGAGGCAATAATAAGAGTGGCTTCTTTAATGGGAAAAAATTTTTCATTCTGGGAAAAAAGTGTTCATTCTGTTGGTCCCAATTTTTTTTTCTTCTTTTAGTTAACTCCACACCACATGAATTAGTTAACTCTACACCACATGAAAGGCGTGAACTTGCAACCCTGAAATCAAGAGTTGCATGCACTATCCACTGGGCCAGCCAGGAACCCCTGCTGCTTGCAAACTTTTAGTACTTAAGAACAAACAAACTCCCAGGTGCTTGGGTGGCTCAGTCAGTTAAGCCTCTGCCTCTGTCTCAGGTCATGATCCCAGGGTCCTGGGATCGAGCCCCACATCAGCCTCCCTGCTCAGGCAGGGAGCCTACTTCTCCCCCTGCTTGTGCTCTCCCTCTCTGTCAAATAAATAAATAAATCTTGAAAAACAAATAAATAAAATCTCCCTAGCCTGGTATCTTTGCCTTCCTTGATCAGGTCCTAACCAATATCTTTCTGGTCTTAACCACATACTACCACAATTTAGCTTATCCGTATTGGAATCAGACAGAACTCCATACTCTTTCTGGGACAATTCAAGAGCTTTCTCCCCTCAAAAGTTTTTTTTTTTTTTTTTTAAAGATTATTTATTTATTTATTTGTCGGAGAGAGAGCAGGAGCGAGCACAGGCAGACAGAGAGGCAGGCAGAGGCAGAGGGAGAAGCAGGCTCCCCGCTGAACAAGGAGCCCGATGTGGGACTCGATCCCAGGACGCTGGGATCATGACCTGAGCCGAGGCAGCCGCTTAACCAACTGAGCCACCCAGGCGTCCCATCCCCCTCAAAAGTTTTTACACCCGACACTCCCTTAGGTTACCCTCCTCTCTCAAATCTCTACTTAGGATATCAGTATAGCCGAGAGGTCTAAGGTGCCAGACTCAAGCTTCGCTTCCTCAAGTCTTTATTTCGATTCTACTTACCCTTCAATGTCTAGCTCACGTGGCAGTTTTGTGAAGCTTTCCTTTCTCCCTCCGCCCTCATAGCCTCTTCTAACCTTGAGGAGCATTTACACTGTGCCTGTCACATAGCCACGATCACATTCTTTCGCATCTAGTTTATAGCACAGCTGTTTGTGCCCATGGCAGATTTCTTCTCTTAGAATAAAGTCCTGAGGAGAAGCTCTCCCATGCAGTCATCTCTGTACTGTCCCCATTCCTCATGCTTTAAACATACAAGGTAATAATAAGTGTTTATTATAGACAGTGTGTTGAAATATATAAATATGTTACTTGATCCAAAAGCATACTGTAATAATCAGTATTCTTACTCACATTCACTCACTGAGGAAATATTTACTCAGTACCTGTTGTGTACTCAGGTACTACTAGCGTGCCAAAATGAATCATAGACCCCGCTCTCTCAAGAAGTATATGGTCTAGAAGATGTTCTAAGGTACCTATATATACTGCTACCATACTAACAGATAAGTATCATAAGAGAAGTAAAGAAGTACAACAGCAACCAGCAAGAAGGACAGGTTATTTTCAAGTAGGAATGGATATGAGGATAAGTTTTAACATTTGTCCAAGCCCTCAAAGACAGGTAGTATTTGCATATGAAGAGCTGGGGTAATAAGTAAAGGCCACTGAGGCAGGAAATCTCAGGACACAGGGAACAATCAATGGTTTAATGGTACAGTGTAAATAAAGATGATAGGGATAAAGAAAAATTCTAAAGGCAGTTGGAGCTATATCTGTTATGACCTTGAAAGCCCAATAAGGAACTAGAGCTTCAGTCCATAGCTTAGTTCCATGAGGAACTATTTCAAAGTTCTTGAACAGGGGCTGTGTAGTTACTTAGAAGGTCCAAAGCGATGGAAGGGAAAGAGACTGCAAGGAGACGAGTTGAGAGGCTAGTACTATCCTTCAAGGAAGACATAATAAAGGCCTGACTGGGAATGAGGCACTAGGGATGGAAATGGCCAGATGGAAGAGATATTTTAGAGGTGAAATCAACAACACTAGGCAAGGTCTAGATGTATAGTGCAAGGGTCTGCAAGGGGTAAAAGAACCTTCTAGGTTGAGAGGAGGGTGATCCCATAAATAAAATAGACATGAAAGCAGCAGCAAACCAACTAGAAGAAAACCGAGTCCTAGTCATACTGAGTTTTAGTATAGGTGGATACTCACGTGACAAGATCAGAAATAAAATCTGTTAATCTATGCTATTCAGAATAAAATATACAACTTTGTGGAAAAAAGAGAAGAGTTGAAATTAATCTTCAATAAAAGATTCTGATCAATGATTCAAACATGATCATGAACTCAAAAATAACTCACATTAGTTATTTTAAGCACAGAGCAAATTAATATAAAAAAAAACCCATTTATGAAGAAGGCTCTGAACTGGAACGACCTCATGTACCCATGTAAAAGTGTGCTGATTTTGTGGTTTATAGTAAAATGACTAGGTGAAAGTCTCTGGGAACAGTTCAAAATTATGAGGTGAAATGCATCTATTGTATTGGGAAGTCCATCTTTGTGGTTACCATCATTTGGCTTCAACTTAACTTCAATGTCACAGCAAGAGACAGTCAAGTCAGACAGTAAGGGGTACTAACTAGATGTCCTTGTGTATTCATTCCTCTCTCTATAACAAATACTTCTCCTCAATTAATAAAACTGAGTCAACCTAGATTTATCCCTACCATGTCCCTAGAACTGCCAAAAACCTAAGAAATAATGATCATGGAACCACTTTTTCGAGGAGAGTTGGGGAATAAAACTTCCAATTATAAACTCAGGGGTATTAGAACTATTCAGTAACCATGTTTTCTCTCGAACAACCAAAAAGATCTCATCAACATAAACTAACATGACAGTAATGCAAAAACCAGAACTTGACATTAATAAACATTTGTCGCATGTGTACTGAAAAAAAAGGTAAAATCAAACATTTGATTTGATGATAATACTGATAACATTCTATTCACTGGATGCAATGGCATTATTTCAACTTAGCTCTTAAGGGAAAAAAAAACAATGAGAACTCAATCTTTAATTATTGTTTTTACTAATAATGAGCAATAATATTTAAAAAATGGATTGAAAGGTACTTATTTCACATATGACTATTCCATTAAGATTATACCAATCATTTGTTGAAAACCACACAACATTTTATAGCTACGCATAAATACAATGGAAGAACATATACCAAATGTTCATAATGGCATCTTTTAACGGTAGGCTTATGGGTGATTTTATTTCCTTCCCTTTTGCTTATATGTGTTTTCAAAATTTTCTACAATAATGTTTATAATAATTACACTAAGAGAAAAAGACATTTTTTAAGAGAAGGTAAAAAATTGTATTGATCAATTTAAAAGAAACATACTTACCAGATCTCTGTGAAGCACCCAATTTGCATGGAGGTAATGGATACCATCAAGAATCTGGTAAAGTAATGATTTAACCATAGATCTTGGCAACTGCATGGGCTTTTTATTTGCTTTTGATGCACGGTGAAACTTAATAATATGCTAAAAATAAAAAAATTAAACATTCAAAATGATATATAGTATTTGCTAATATTTATATCAATAAAACACAAGTCTACAATAAACTCTCTACATTTAAAAATTACTTATTAAACGCCAATAATGATGCAAAGAAAAATAATTTGAATACTGAGGTCAAACAAAAAGAACCTATATTGGTGGTCAGTCAATGTGACAATGTTATTGAGGGTATAATGACTAGATTTATTGGAACCATCAAGATTTTTATTAAATAAGACTAAAAGATAAAAAGCATTAATACTTAAAAGCCTACATAAAAACAGCACTAGTTGTATTCTCTATTGCCAGAATAAAAGACTAAAAAAAAAAAAAAAGAAGACCCTGTGAATCTTTACTGTTTTTTTTTTCTTTTCTTTTTTTTTTTTTAAAGGAAACTCCATGCTACACATGGGGCTGGAACTCACAACCCTGAGATCAAGAGTTGCATGCTCTACTGACTGAGCCACACAAATGCCCCTCTATCTTTACGATACTATAAAAAGTTAGCACTTAGAGCATTTGTGTAATGTCACTGACTATATGCACATTTGAATTATTAGAAAGTTCTACCTTCTTTGGCACAGCATGAAATTAGGTTACATTCCTAGTAGTTAATATTAAATAGGAAATCACTAGGCAGGAGGAGGGAGAGAAAAATGGGGAATTCAATCACACTAAAATAAATACAACTACATTAACATATTCAAAAGTTTATGTCCATATGCTATTTTGTAGGTCATGAAAACATTATAATGATAGGAAAGAAATGCTACCTGTCCCCCAAACCTGCATCTCCATCTCCACCTCACCCCTATGCAAAACATGACATAATGGGTATTAAAGGCCATTTAAACCCCTATTAAACAACACTGGTAACATTGCTCCACTAACTTTAAAATGGTCAGATGGTATGGAAAAATTTTAAGCTATTTACATAGCTTTCTTGCTTTTTTTTATAAACTGTTCGACAATATATACTTTAAAGAACTAATAGAAAATTAAGGTTTATACTATAGCAACAGTGTCCAAAATATATATACAGCAGGAGCTACACATATATAACTTTCAACTTTCTATAGCCACATCAAAAGAAAAAAAAGAAACAAGTAAAATTAACATAATGTATTTTAACTAACAGCATATTAAAAACATGATCATGCATGTCAACATATAATCAATATAAAACATATTAATGAGATATTTTTTCATTTCTTTCCTACTAAGTCTCCAAAAGTCAGTGTGTATTTTATATTTATAGCATATCTCAATTTAGACCAGCTACACTTCCAGTGCTCAACAGGCACATGCCGCTAGGGCCGCCATGTTACGAACAACAGGTCTACAGGACCTGATTACTCCAACATGCTACATGTTTTTTCCTCACATCACTGATATTCAAAATGAAGTGCACATGTTATCAAATAAACCTTGGCAGAAATATAAAGGATACGGAGAAATGGGGAAAACATTATTTTTATGAACAGCCATGAAAAAATTCACTGGACATTCTTGTCAACATCCTATAATAGCATAAATTCTGAAAGTTCCTTCAAGACCTATAAGTCTGTTAAAGTTAGTCCAAGACAGATGTGTCATATTTATAAATGACACACCACACTATGTTAAGTCAAAACTTAACTACCAAAAATTTGGACTTACTGCCAAGCGTGAATTTTTTTACTTTTAGCAACTCCTTGGGTAAAATGTTTAAATACCCTGATTTCTAACATAAAAAATTTGGAATTAGAGTTTTTGGCTAATATTCATAAAACTATACATATATACTTCTATATAATTGGCAAAATGCTGCAAGAGACTGACCTTAACTTAGAAAGGGAGATTATTCACAAGTACATAACTGGTGAAATTTGAACTACTGTGTGTACCACAAAAGAAAGCAATTTTCACTACACATTATCAGTAAGCTGTCTTTGATGAATTGCCTAAAATTACAGTCTCACACACATCAACATTTTCGAAGTGACATTTCTGAATGTTACAAATACCATCTTCTCAGTATATGACAGCAGTTATTGCTTAAGTTCTCTTAAATCTGCATTTGCACTTAATACTTATTTTAAACTCTGGTCAACAAAGCTTAAGTTTTCCTTCACGTGCATGAGCAATACACAGCATGACATACATCTGTTTCTCCACACTTAGATGAAGAGTCCTAAAAATAAAGCGAGTTTAGACTTACCCACAAATCATGTTCTGCATAATCAAAGAGCAGCCACACCTTCCTGTCACTGTGAGAAAGGAACACCTTCTGCAAGGCGATCACGTTAGGGTGCTTCAATTCTCGCAAAAGCTGAATGCAAGAGGAAGAGAGGGGGTCACTCTCCTGTTCGCAAGCAGGGGGAAATGATGTATTTTCTAGTGAAATCTTTTAAAATTTAGACAATACAGAGAAGCAAAATGAAAGAAAAAAAAATACCCCTCCTCTGAAATAAGCTCTGCCCCCTCTTGGCGCATACCCTTCCAAATTCTTTTTCCACGTGTATATGTGTGTTTTCAAAATGGGATCGTTTTAAACAGTAAAATGTAAAACAGTAGACAAAAGTAAATATTGTATCATGAAGTAATTAAATATAATTTGGAATGTGCTTTTTTTTCTTTTTACTACTGGGGAGCAGGAATCACGTATTAATTCTGATTTTTTTTACCCTAGCACAGTAGGTACTCAGTAAATATGTGACAAAAGAAGGGAAGAGATTTAACAATCTCTATACTTACCCATGCCTAGAACATGTGTTTGAGGTTTTTTAGAAAAGCAGTGAGTATAAGGTAATGACTCTCATACCCACTGATTTAAAAAAAAAAAAATAGTATGGAGAAGAGGTCCCGTCCCATAAATACAGAGAATAAGGAATAGGCCCTCACAGAGTAGAAGCTGGACCCTGATAATAAGAAGAAAATCATAAGAAGACAGACCAGATCCGCAAGTGAAACCTTAGCTCTTGGCACGTACCAGGCAAACTGCTTGATAAATTATTTAGCAACAACTTTCGCTGTTCGAGGGCAAAGCCTTATAAACACACCTGCCTCAGGCATTCCTTAACCAGGGTTCAGATTTAACACTAACCTGCTCAACTTGCTATTTTGCAGGTCTTTTAAATGTAAAACTCTGTGGGAGATACAAAAAAGGGAACAAAATTTCTACTGAATACTTTGTGTGTAGGATGATTGGATATACATGCTTTTTTCTCGTTTAAACCTTATAACAGCCCTCTGATCCACATGGAACCTGAGGGCCAATGTTATAAAAATAACTTGACCAAAACCAAACATCTAGAAAGAAAAGCAGTTTGGATTTCAAGAGATCTGCCTAACTCTAAAGTCCATGCTTTGTGCACTATGGCTAAAGCCCTTGTCTTCATTTCCTACCGTGTAACAGGCAAGACAGATATACAAATCGATCAATGAGGCAAGAGAAAAATTAATTGTTTACCCATTTTAATAACTTTATTATTTTTTTTCCTAGTAACTTTAAATGAGTAAATTATACCTCTAGTGTCTGAGCTGGAATCCTGTTAAAAAAAAAAATCATGTGAATTCCATCTCTGGAACTTTTATAAATTACTTCCCAGTTGCTGAATTCTTTACTACTTTCAATGCTGTTTCCCAGTCCTTCAGTTTTCTCAGTTTGGCTCTGTCCTTCAGCTTTTTCTCTTGGCCTGCCCTTTGACCACCTTGCTGGAAGGTGGCACTCTACCAGCTATAATCTGGGCATGGTTCCTGGATAGGACTCCCTGGGTTCTCCCTGGAGCCACCTGCCCCAGAACACAGCTGAGAAGCAAGAGTTAGGATGGGCCGGGCTGCCCTGACACACCCTCCTACTTTGCACAGTCTGCCTCAGGGTTCTATGCACATTTCCTACTAGATCTAGGTGGGAAAGGAGAGCTGGAAAGAAATGTCCAGGGAAGATATAATAGTCCTACTC
The DNA here is from genome assembly GCA_003697995.1 of Taxidea taxus jeffersonii. Lineage (NCBI taxonomy): Eukaryota > Metazoa > Chordata > Mammalia > Carnivora > Mustelidae > Taxidea > Taxidea taxus. The sequence continues at coordinate 44,404 of RCUC01148150.1, forward strand.
CCTTGAGGAGCATGGAGGGCAAGGGGCCGTTAGGCCAGTGCTCAGCTATCGGCTGCTGCCTCTGCTCCCACTGCCTAAGAAAGGTGAAACAATCCTGCCTCTTGCTTCAGATGCAAATGTTAGACAAGATATACTCCTAATCAGTGGCTGTATCAGAGAAATTGGGGGGATGCAGAACCATACCCAGACAGGTTTCCTGTTTTTGAATGGTTCAGGCTCCCAGACTCAGTGAGTTAATGTTTAATGACCCTATTTGCCATGGTCAACCTTCAAGCACTTGGACCCTGGTGAGAGGCCCTCCTGCAGAAGCAATGTCTTGTCCCCTCTCTTTCTGACTCTTGGTATTAATGAACCTAGAGAGTTTGGCTTTATGAAGCCTCTACCCAAAATACGTTCTCTTTGTTGCCTGCAGTGGGAGGGAAGTGAAACTCACTTCTCCATCTACACCAGGCTCTGACTTGTCTAGGGGGAGGGGAGGTCACATGTAGCAATATTTCATTCATATCTCTAAAAAATTACGTTTTCTGTGACTACAAATTGGTGATCCCTCTATAATGCAACCAATTTAGCTTCCACGGTTAAACATTATTTTTGAATAGGTAATACATTTACATGGTCCAAAAATCAAAAATACATAAAAGGATATATACTGAAATGTCTCATTACCATGCCTGCCCCTGGTGACTGTAGTCCTCTTTACCTGCCAGAACTAACAACTTTTATTAGTTAATCCTTCCAGTGTTTCTTTATGCCAATAAAAGCAAATATGAATATATATTTTTATTTGTCCTTATTTACTCAAAAGATAGTACTTAACTTTTTTTCAATACAATCTATCCTAGAAATTCCCTCCACTATCAGTATACAGTATTAGTAGGTAGAAATCTTTCTTTTTCTTTATTACAGCAGCAATGTATTTCTAAGTCTTTTCCTTTCTAGTTCTTTTCTTTTTGTGGTGGTCAAGTGTGCATAACATAAATTTACCATTTTAACCATTTTTTTTTTAAGATTTATTTATTTATTTGTTAGAGAGAGAGAGTGAGCACAGGCAGACAGAGTGGCAGGCAGAGGCAGAGGGAGAAGCAGGCTCCCTGCCAAGCAAGGAGCCCGATGTGGGACTCGATCCCAGGACACTGGGATCATGACCCGAGCTGAAGGCAGCTGCTTAACCAACTGAGCCACTCAGGCATCCCCCATTTTAACCATTTTTAATTGTACCATTACCCTTTGATACTCATTTTGCAGAAATATCTCACTTGTACTAACATGAAGCTGTTACAGTCTTTATTCATTCAAGTAAGGCAAGGGGTAAGACAAAGGCCAAGTAATGGGGAGCCTTGTAAGCCATGAGGAAGTGTCCCCAGCCAGGGTCTCTAATATCACTGGAAGTTTGCGGGGCACAGGGGGTAAGTGGAGAAGCCAGCAGATATTAAAGGTCCCACAGTTTGACTATCCTGTGCGTGTCTCATGGTCAGGTCACCGAACAAGGAAGTCTGAGGATGATGGAGTTTAAGACGACTCTCAGATTTGGCTTCACGGAATCATCTGTATTTCAGGTGTATTTATATTAGTATATTTTTATACTGCTTTAACTGTTTAAACTGTCCCCCATTAAACCTCAAGAACAATGTTTAATGTATCCCTGTATCCCCAGGGATGAACGCAGAGCCCAGCACATAGAAGAAGCCCTGTTTTTAATGATCTCATCTAGCTGGAGGGCTTTCAATGTCACTGGTGTGCATGAACTCCCAAATGTTTTCTCTAGCCTGTACATCTTCCCTGAACTCCAGCGATGTGTATCCAACCGCAACAACGTCTCCACCTGAATGTCTAAGGACCCAATGTCTAAGGGAGGTGACCTCCACCTCCCCTGTCCTCTACCCCACCCGTTCTTTCCCCGGCTCAGTTCATAACAGCCTCATCACCCCAGTGACTCAGGTAAACAACTTCATCTACTTTAACTCTCTTCACAATGGCCCCTTCTCAACGAGTCTTTCCTGGTCCCTCTATTTGAAATTATAACCACCCTCCGCACCTTTATTTTTCTGCAAAGCAACTATCTTTGTTCTGCTACTATAATCAACTTTGATTCTGCAACTATCACTGTCGGACATATTACAGCTCTATATTCCTTATCTATAACTCTAAAGAGCTCAGAAAACAAAGGCTTCTAGGAACTCATGTAGGAAAAAAAAATTAACGTCAATGAAAAAAAATACACTGTCAAGAGAATCAAATAGAATCAGATTCTGATTCTACTGAAGCTATTTTACAACAATCAGATTCTGATTCTACTGAAGCTATTTTACAACTCTCTATGTTAGAGACAACTGATAGCAATGCAGGATAATTCTTGTCTATACATGTGCAAACTGTCCTGTCCAGTAGAGGTTCACTGACTTCCCTCTCCCATTATGGAAAAGGCCAGTTCTGCCTCAATTTGCCCATCATTTTAATATTCCTGATCTATAAATATGTCTAAGGATTCTCCTTTGAATGGGCTATACCATCTACTGGTTTCCTTCATTTAACAAGTTAAAGAAAATCTTCAAATATGTTCATTTTATATCTGTATCATATCATAATTCTACTTTTTTGGAAAACTATCCTTTGATACTTGTTTTGTAGAAATATCTCACTTAACACTAATGTGAAGCTGTTAACAGTCTTTATTCCCCTAAGTGTGAATGATACTTCTATACTAAAGAATATTAACAGGTTTGATTACTGCTTCCCTGGGTGCTAGGTAACATAATATATATGCCATATTATCTTTCTAAAATCTTTTTAAATTTTTTGACTCTAAAACACATCTGGTTCCTGAGGCTTCATTTAAGGAACTGGGAGCCTAGGTATTGTTTATTTATTTTATCTTGTTTATTGTCTGTGTCTCTCCATTAACCTATAAGCCCCATGAAGGCAAAGTTTTTGCTGGTTTTATACCCTCCCGTGCTTAAAATGGTGCCTGGCACATAGTAAGCACTCAATAAATATTCGTCACAAGAATTAAATCTACTGAACTTACCTAGTTCCTATAGAATAAACCAGTAAATCGCTTGGAATATTATAAAACTTTGGTATCCTTCCAAAGGTGTTTTGAATGCTTTTGTTTTTAATAAACTGAATAGACTATGTCTAATATGGTTTTTCTAAGGATACTGACTTTCTGCAAGCTACATCTATTTTAAGCTTAAGAAGGAATAGTTCTCTCAACTAGTGCCCACACTACCACAAGCAGAAGAGAGCTGCCTTGATGTGAAGAGCAGAAACATGGCTCTTACTAGCTCAGGGTGAGGTATTTCAGCAGCACAGAACCTGAAACAGAAAAGGACACTGCAGGGGTGTTTCCTGAAAGGACTACAAATGAAATAAGCACTACAAGATTCCAAAGAAAATGCACACAGGAAAAGGGGACCGGGGGACACACCTGAGGAACAAAACAGAGATGAATCCAATCACTGGTTATTTTCAAGGCTAGTTTGCTAACAAAAGGCTAGACCCTAAATAAATGACACACAAGAGTATATTCTCTACCCCGATTTACTGAAGCTGACAAATGTAAAAAAGGAAATTTCTCTACCACTCTTTACTGAAGAAATGAATGTCCAATAATAAGAAAGCCAATAAGTGAATTATGGTATATCCACATATTGTAGCCTCTTATGCATATGTCGAGAATTTTTAAATACATGAGAAAAGACTTACACTATAATATTGTGATGTAATATAAAAAGGCTGCAAAATATTGAATGTCTATAAAACAGGAACTACATCAAAACATTAATATAGTATCAGGGTGTTGAGATTAGGTGTGCTTTTTACTTCTATTTTTCTATTTTACAAGTTTTCTATAATAAACTCCTATAATTTAGAAACTTACTCTTATCATTTAAAAACTCACACACATGAAAAAAAATAATAAAAATAAAAATAAAAACTCACACACATGCACAAACACACCCCCTAGAGACAGTCCTTTCTCTCCAGAAAGATATGTCTTGCTAAGATACTATCAAATTATCAGTTTCTTATGTGATTGATCTGTAAAGGGAGTCAAAGAAAAAAGGAGACGGCTGTACTTGTACTTTTGTTCATTCTTGGCAATATCAAATTTTACCAATGGACTTGAATTTCTTGTCACACAAATATTTGTTCAACGTGACATCATGCAACTACAGATATGCTTTAATCATATCTAAATGACAGTTAAGCATAATGTGATTTTCCTGTGAAAATTCCACACTAAATGATAACACCTCCTGTATAGATACTTGGAGTACTAACATAATCTCAAAGGAGCCTAATGAATAATGTGCAATGAACATCCCAAGATTTTATCTGATCCTCCTTCAAGGCCATATTAGTGACTATAAAAAGTATCCAACTTTCACTATCCCAAACATATAATAATTCAAAGTTACAATCCTAATCTTTTTTTCTCTAAGGCACTATTTAGGATCCTGACTCACATTGGGGAGGCTTGGGCTAAACTACCAATTACAGAACCCATCCTTATTTTTATACACACATCCTTCTTCCCCTCTTATCCCCTCTTTCTGTTCTCCAAGTCTCTGATGCCCCCATGGGTTCCAGATTCCTCTTTTAAAAGGGTATCTGAATGGAAAGTGTTCTCTTATACTTCAATAACTCACCCATCTCAAAGTCTATTCAATTTTCAATTCTTTTTCTTTTTAAGAGGGGGGAAGAAAGTGAGGTGGGGGAGGGGCAGAGAGAGAGAGAGAATCTTAAGCAGGCTCCATGCCCAGTGTAGAGTCCAACACAGGGCTCGATCTCACAACCCTGAGCCGAAATCAAGAATCGGACACTTAACCAACTAAGACACCAGGCTCCCTCAATTTGCTATTCTTATTTGATCTGTTGAAAGTAACTGTACGATTCATTTGACTCTCGATCTTTCCCACGGTGAAAATGGCTTTACTTTAAGGAAACACTGAGTGTTATCATTTTTTTAAGTGTATGACCCCCACCTCACACGTACACAAAAAAGGAAGACAAACGAAGCAGTTTATCTTATGGCAAAGAGGGGACTCTAAAATGCTGCAGTATTCCTAAACTGAAATCTAAGAGTTAGCATTTTGAAATCTGCCATGTCCACATCTGTGACAGCAGCCCTTTCGGAAGCCAATCTTTGCAAGAGCATAGGTGCATTATAACCTTCCAGCAGATGGCACTCATACTCTGAAAAGGGGTCTACAAAACAGTAGCCCAGCTCTGGTTCTGGTTTAGTGGCCCTAAATTATTTGGCTTTATTTTACTCTAGGGACGCTGCTCAGGTACCAGTCATAAGCTTCAGGAAGGTCAGTGCTCCCACTGCCACAAGCAGAGGTGACAGTGAAGCAGCAGGCCTAATGCAAAAAGTACGGGTTTTAGGATTCTGAGATCTGAGTTTGAGTCCTGATTTATTAAGTGTATGATATAAAGCAGGTTGATTTCAAAAGCCCTCTGGGCCTCATGGAATAATGAATATCTACTGCCAAACACAGGATCTGTAAGGATTAAATGAATATAAGTACATTGACTGTGTAACACAATGCATAGGACATATTAAGTACTTGATACATTACAGTTATGACCCTTATTAATTAACTCTTATTAGCGGTTACTCTCACCATGTCATGAAGACACCAACTATAAGAACTCCTTCCCCAGGGTGCCTGGGTGGCTCAGTGGGTTGAGCCTCTGCCTTCGGCTTAGGTCATGATCTCAGGGTCCTGGGATTGAGCCCTGCATCTGGCTCTCTGCTCAGCGGGGAGCCTGCTCCCCCCTCACCATTCATCTTTTAGGAGCACATATCAAATGAAATTCCGACTTTATTCTAAATTTGCCATGGCAGACTTCTATCACTGTGTAACAGAGATGTGTCTTTTCGTTCCAGATGAATATTTATAAAACCACCTAGCCCAGGACCTGGCACAAAGCAGAAATTCAGCAAGTTTTGTCAAATGAAAAAAATGAAAGCAATAGTACATTAACTGATTTTCAAATATGTTGGTTAAATCACATTTATTCCACATGGGAAAAATAGTATTTTCAAAACCAAGAAATAAAATTTCTAACAAGGAATTTAGTAAGCCTGAAAATTGAAGCTGACATTTGATGAGTTAAGCCAATAAAGTAGTACTTTTATTCTAAATAGCCATAACAAACTTTATTTTTACTTCAGTGCACTCTCAAGCTATCGGGGTTCACACCTAACCTGTACCTTTATAGCTTATACTTCTAAAATATATGGATTAGCTTTGCTTTAATACAAGCAGGCAACCAAGTAGCCCTGAAAGTCATCCCCTGCCCACTCCCTCCCTGCCCGCCATCCAGATGGTTCCGGGCGGAGGATCTTCAGGGAGAGGGACAGGGTTTCGCTTTCTGAAGGAGCTTGTTTCATCTGTATTGGATATTCTGCTTTTCATAATGACTGACGTCATCAGTGGTCAGACACCCCTCCCATACAACTACAAGAAATTGCACTAACATTTACAATTTATAGCTAAAGGTTTTGATTAATTATTAATGGCTAAAATACCAATACCAGTAACTCAACATATTTCACATCGCTATGCTTCCAGGGAAGATAAACACAGTGAAGTCAAGGCTCAAAGAAATTAATCATTTATAGCTCCTGAAGACCTCACGGGAATTTAAACAGTAGTAATAAGTAAAGCTACTAAATGATCTGACCAAAATGCAATCCAGGAAACGTCTACTGTATTGTTTCCATTAAACAAAAATCCACTTCCTTCCTACTCTGTTAAAAAACCTTTGAAGGCATTATAAGCAAACACAGAGGGGGGTGAGTTTCCACAATGAAATAAATGACTTCTTTTATATTAAACAACTATTAGAGTTAATAAATCTTAAATATTTCCACTGAGTTTTAACTTCACTCTTTTAAAAGAGCTACACTGTGACATATGTGACTTTTTGGAAAATATGTTAAAACAATTAGGGGCCCCCCTCAAAATCAATAGGAATAGGTCCACACCGCATCATCTAATAGTAAAATTTAGCAACAAAGTCTTAAAAGTCTTAGCAACAAAGAGAAAATCCTGAAAGTAGCACGGGACAAGAAGTCTGTAACATACAATGGTAAAAATATTAGATTGGCAGTGGACTTATCCACAGAGACCTGGCAGGCCAGAAAGAACTGGCATGATATATTCAGAGCACTAAACGAGAAAAACATGCAGCCAAGAATACTTTATCCAGCTAGGTTATCATTGAAAATAGAAGGAGAGATAAAAAGCTTCCAGGACAAACAAAAACTGAAAGAATTTGTAAACACCAAACCAGCTCTACAGGAAATATTGAAAGGGGCCCTCTAAGCAAAGAGACACCCTAAAAGTATTCTCAGAAAGGAACAGAGACAATATACAGTTAACAATCACCTTACAGGCAATACAATGGCACTAAATTCATATCTCTCAATAGTTACCCTGAAGGTAAATGGGCTAAATGCCCCAATCAAAAGACACAGGGTTTCAGAATGGATAAAAAAACAAAACCCATCCATATGCTGCCTACAAGAAACTCATTTTAGACCTGAAGACAC